>APFE031271284.1:8033-35260 GCA_000404065.3 Pinus taeda | reverse complement strand
AAAACATGACCTACATTTTGCATTTGAATGAATCTTATAATTTGTTGTAGATGTCTAAAACAATCACAACTAAAAATTTCATTATAAAATATGGTATGTACATTAAATTTCATTAATGTGTAGAAAGGCTAATACATTTTGTATTCATGTATGAAATCGTTTAAGGCCAAAGAATGTATGTACATATAAATTACTTGTCGTGCATGCAAACATAATATCAGTAGTATCAAATACTAAATATACCTACATAACAAGCAGTATACATAGAACTTTGTAACTCAATACAAGACCCAATGAGTATCACTTTCACATCATCACATTCTTAATAATGAACAACTTAAGAGTGCACAAAAAGAAAGGCTAACGATGTACTTGAACTCTTCTCAAAGATGAATCCAAGTATCTAAGAAATAGTTGGGTTGTTAAACTAAAACAATTCTAATGGAATTCCATCTTCAATGATCTGTTCATGGTCAACTTCCAACATTCTCCATTTTTTAACCTTCAATTGTTCATTTGATTGAACTTCTATCAACTTTATGCGCACTACACACACCAAGTGACGATATTGACAAATTATGACATCGGGTTGATAGCCTTGAAAGTAAACATTTCTCTCATTTTGGTGAGTTTCTTGGAAAAAATAACCTTTCAGTATAATAGACCCTCTTTCATATATAAAACCGTTATCATCATAGTCTTCCAATAACTTCATCTTCCATTCAGTGCACCGCATCAAATAATACTTCACATTTTCTATGTTGTTAGTCGGTGAAACTACAAAAAAACATCTCCTGCAAAATAAAACAAGTGTAAATTCAAATCATAATTTACATGAAACTAGCTTTATCAATATGGACATGATTTTATTATTTATTTCTAGAGCTCTATATTTTAACGATTATCTAGATACTTATACACATTGATTTTAAAAACATAACACATATATATTTTGAAATCAATTGAAATGTTAACTTCTCTAACAAGATTAGAAACTTAATCACCTTCATATGGTACTTTAGTCTCCTTTGATTCCATCTTTTTGAAGCTTGCAACTGACATTTTCCCTTTTGTATTTAGTTATGTATGTTGCCAAGCTTTTACATACATATTGTTTTCACAAACATCATTGGATTGTGTGTCCTCTATGAAAACATGACAAAAACAAGAATATTTTCTTTTATCAAATGAAAATGCATTTCGGTAATCCTTTGTTTTAATTGAATGTAATTTTCAAGTCCCTTTTACTGTTTCAACTTCATACGTAATCGATCTATCTACACCTTGGACTCTAATATGCTGAAAAAACCTATAGTAAATTCAAACAAGAATTTACATATGTTATTTAAAATACAATTTATATATCAAAGATAATCATCGTCATACTACTTAAACTATATAATTTATAAGTGTTTAAAATTAGAAAATTAATAAAAATTATCATATATTAAAACTATATACAAGTTAATTTGTATATATGTACATCCCTCCGTACCTCCCTTGATGGGTTAGTTTGATGTCTTAGTGCAACATCGCATCATTGAACAACTTTTTAAACTAACACAAGTTGGTTTACATAGTGGTCCATTTGATATATTCAAAGTGCTCGTTTTATACATGCCCCTGCACCATCATGTTCTCCTTGTGCATGATCAGTCTCAAAGAAATTCAAGCAATGTTTAATGCGAGTTTTCTTATGAAGACAACACAACCAAAAGAATGATCATGAAGATTTGAATTGACCTACACATCCATATGACCATATCCAATGCTCATTGAATTTTATTCTACAACCTTTCAATGAGTCATAAATCTGATCAAAACAATGTTGTACAAAATGTGTATCATGTGTTCGATCATTGTTGATATAAAAGTGATATTCTTTAATAACATATTGATTCTCACTCGTGCTTTCTATATCATCAACATTTTTTTCAACTTGTCTATATAGAATATGTATAGGCATAGAGACTTGGTTAGAATGATAATATTCACTCTGTATTTTATTTTGTGCAACAAATGTGTAATTCTCTGCAAAATCAACTATTGAAAAAATGGTCCCTAGTGGAAACATTTCACGGTGTTTCTTGAATTGCAGGTCCTACCATCGAGCTATATGTGAATGCTTGGCGTACTTATAAATTTTTGTCTCAAATTTCTTCAAAAACTCTATCACAAAAAATCTTCTTCTTGTAAATCAATCATTTTAGAACGTGTACTATTATTTGGACTAATCGATGTATGGATATATTCATATCTCTTCCATTTCACTTTTAGGTTAGACAGTGATTGATCATTTATATCAATAGAATATTTGTTGTGAAATAAAGTCAATTTTCCATAATGATCACATTTTTTACAACCAACAAATTTCTTTTGGTAAAATAATTCATGACTTTCTCTTGCACATAGAATTTCGGATATGAAACCATGGATAGTGGAAGGAAGCAGTGAATTTTTCTAAAATGTTTTACCAAAATTAAGGAAGGTGTCATAATATAATTGAAATTCCACATAATAATGACAATGACAAGTGTCGTGTACAATGATAGGTTTAACATACCATAGTTTTTGTTGCACAAAAGTACTGATTGAGACATTAATTCCACGATTCTCTTCTATGAACTTATTGAACAACTCTATCTTAGTGGTGTCCAAGATATGTTTTTCATGTTCTTCATACTGATTTCATGTTATTATTCGCCACATCACATCCTTTGCTTTTGGTAAAACATGTGATTTTTCATCCAATATTCATATATTATTTTTTTAACATCTTCTCCAAGTCTATCTTTGTATGATTGCCTATAAATATTGCTCAACAAACAAGCTTATCATTACATTTATTGGCAATTGAAATCTCCTATGTTTGTGCAATTTTTTTCGTGAGGTCCCTAATGTTTTTGCCATAGATTTTACCACATGATTTTCTTTAGTACTTGATGAAACCACTTCTATTTTTATTGCTCTATGTGCAACTATATAATTTTTCTCTCTACATCTTCCAATTTATTTTAGAACACTATTTATATTTTCAATCACATTTTCCTTCATATTTTTATCTTTCTTTGATTTTCGAATACCCAATAGAGTTGTAGCTTCTTTTATTTTCTTTGATGTTAAGAGACATAAAAATTTGAGCTTGACCTACCACACTTTCACCTTTGAAGAACCTCTCAATAATGAGCTTAACACGATATTGTATAACATGGTCATTTTTTTATCTCCATATATGTTAGTGTCAACATTTTCTAACATCTCATCATCAATATTGATTTCATTTGTACATATGAAAATTAAATGTAAATGAGTATAAATATTCATTAAATATTTAAATTAAAAAATAGATTTTGAATGAAATTGAAATTACTAAATATGTATAATTTCAATAATGCACATGACATATATATACATACATGATGGTGATTCAACTTCTTCACTTGAATCTCTTTCAACATCTTCAACATCATCATCATTGGTTCATTATCTTTTTCACTTTGTCTTTCAACATTTTCAATCTTATCATCAATGTTATGAGGAATATCTCTCTTTGTTTACATTGCAAAATATTTTTCAAATTAGTTTATCAAATAAAAATTAAATTTCACAATACACTATTTAAATTTTAAATATTATTTATAATATTTACATTTACATACCTGCTTCAACTTCTAGTTGAGATTGATTTTCCCTTTCAATATTTAAGCACTCTTCCTTCTTTCTTTTGTAATAGTTTTTCCGTTATTCTCTACCAGCCTCAACGTCTCTTGTTTGATCATATTTTATTTTGCAATTTCTTTGATTTCCCATGATAATTCAATCTATGTAGATTTTTAAAATCCAACCCAAAAAGTCAATTTCAAAATCCGGCAAAAAAAGGTCACTTTCAAAATTTAGACCAAAAAACTCACTCTAAAAATTCAGCAAAAAAGACTCTTAAAAAATTCAGCTCAAAAGACTTACTTTAAAAATTAAGTCCAAAAAACTCATTTTAAAAATTCAGCAACAAAGACTTACTTTAAAAATTAATCGAAAAAAATCTCACTTTAAAAATTCAGTGCAAAAGGCTTACGTTAAAAAATAAGTTCAAAAAATTTTCCTTAAAAATTCAACCCAAAAGATTTAGTTTAAAAGTTCACTCCAAATGAGGAAAGAGTGCAAAAATAATGTTTCAGCTCCATTTATTTATATTGTTTGGGCAAAATGCTTTTTTCGGAGGGTCGTGTTATTCCATTTTTGCGGCCAATGGAAAATATTGATAGATTTTCTGTTGGAATTTAAAGAAAAATCAACAGAACTTTTAAATTAATTCAGACAAATTATTTTTTCCATTTATTTTAACGGGCACCAAAGGAAAACACAAGTTCGGACGAAAGTGGATTTAGTTTGGTCGAGCTACTTTAACCTACAACTCTGCAACAACTCAGCTCTGGTCACCTTTTTCCAACTTCGAAACGATTAAACTCCATCAACTTTGGTGAATTTACTTTCGGAACAAATACTAGCATTTGCATAATTGAATCTACTTTCGCTAGATATAAATTTTATGGAATTTCATAAAAATTTGCTAATTTTAATTAACTTCTAAAAAAATGTGTGCAAAACATTTCTGAAGGTCATTATGATTTAGTGAAATAAAAAAATATATATCTTCCAAAATACACTATAAAAAATATGAAAAATTTATGGTTCATTACATTGTTCTATCTTTTGTAGTGGGTAGTTTTTAGATTTTTAGTTTATAACTAATATGTTGAGAAACTTGATGCTCAGCTAAACATCTTCAAAACGTGCAAGTTTTTCATATTGATTCAATTCAAAAATTCTAGTAATTATGATGTGCATCAGTTGGTTTCATAAATATAACGATATTTATGTAGAGTTTGTCTAGATTGTTGCAACACATTTTTTTTCAAAAACACCAAGTTAACAAAGAATACACTGGTGCTAAAAAACATGATGTTTTATGAATCTATTGATTTTTAAAGAACACAAAGTCAAATAATTGTTAGGTTGGCATATCAAATGTGAATAAAAAAATTCCAAAAAATAAGTAATAGAAAGCTAATAAAATTTTGAACAAGTTTCCTTTTATTGTAAAACGAAATTCTAAGCAAAAAAAAATCTTTAGCTTGCCGAAAGTTGAAGAACTTCTAAAAATGATATTTTTTCTCAAAAAATGGCAAAAAGTGTAACTCAACTTCAGATTTTCACCTGTGATTGGATTAACAATGTGCATTGGTTTTAGTGTAAGCACAAAAAATTATTGACATTGTACATTGATTTTTGTGTTATAATAATTCAACTTATTAATATTGGAGAGAAAGAGAGACAAGGTATGATGTTTACTACAACAACTTGAGCTAATGATTTAAATGGCTTATGGTTTCAACAGTCCTTTTCATATAATCGATATGAAAAGATGAAAAAACTAACAAGGGTGACAATAAGAATAGTAGAAGAAAATAGTTTGAGATTGATCACAATGAAGACTATTTGTAATTGACTTCATTCTTATTATTCACATTTTCTATCATTCAACATTATTACATTGTCACTTTGCATTCAAAATTTGTATTTCATCATTTTTCATCATTAAAGTTATTAATGATATTTATCGTCTCAAAAAAGTGAGGTCACTAAGCAAATTTAAAATTAAAATGACCATATTAATCTTAGACACATTTAACATATTTAAAATGATTATATTAATGTTAGATGTATTTACATATTATTGATAAAATTAATCATATCTTCGATATATTTTCCTTGGCCACACACTACTGAAATCAACCTAGATCCATCTAAACTCCGAATCTATAAAGTAGAGAAAGGGATCAAATATCTCGAGGTGCAAACCTTTCCTCAAAATTTTCATTCGAAAAAGAGGTTTACAGCTCGAGAGATTTGATCCCTCTCAACGCTTGATAGATACAGAGTTAAGATGGATCTAGGTTGGTATTATTCTTCAAAAATTTTAATGGTGTCATATGCCATCATAAAGATAAAGAGTGAATAATTAAATCTTTTCTAAAATTAGAAATAATATAATATCATTAGCTTTCAATTTTTAATAATCAAAATTGACATTTTGAAATTGTCCAAATATATTCGTTATTTTTATCAAATTTTTTTATTATTTACCTTTATATTTAATTGTAAAATTAGTGAAAAAAGTAGTATTTAAATAAAAAAACAAAATAACTTAAATTTACTATGCATTGAGTAATCGTGGATACACAAATTAATTGCATGAATTTTACGTGTTCTATTCATTAGCCAACAAGTTGAACTAGTTTTATTAGTCAAAACTCTCCATATCATTAGTATATAGTTTTGAATGTCCACTAAGCCATAACAAGGGTTGCATCCATGTTACTAATATGCACCAAAAAATCTAGATAGATCCAACATTGTCCATACTGCACATATGTTGTCACTAACGTCAATTACTTGGTCATTAATGTCAAAGTCCAACAACATGGGAAGAGTGTTCATATTATAGTCAAGAAGCATTATGAATGGTATGGTGTCAAATATGCAGTTTTGGTAGCATAATTTTGAAAGAATTTACTCTCTATCTCCCTATCCTGAATGAGAATGAAATTTATATGGTTGAATAACCTATTATGAGACCTTTCCAATGGTATATGCAGCTCCTAATTCTACAGGGATCGAGAGAAAATTGAAGTTGAAGAGTAGAAGTCACAACATAGATCCAGTTGGTCAAAGTTCCATCTTATAGCTGAATCTGGGCCATCCATGAATGCATGAAGGAATCTGAGCATTTGGGATCTTTGTTGCACATCACATTGGCTTAATATTTGGATACCAGATACATCTGAATGAGATGTTTGCATTTGGGAATATTGGCTCTTCGTTGCACATCACACTGCTTAACAACCATATACTAGATACATCTGGATCAATTGTTTGCATTCGATCATCTCGACCTCTCCCAATATATTTGAAAATCTACGCATCTATGGATGCACTAGGACAATTAACCAACAGAGGCTAGATACTGTATTTCTTGGTCTAAGCTTGTAGGTGGATCCCAGATAGGTGTCTGCGTGGAGTGGCAATACAGGCGGTGTCAGATGTTAGCACAATGAAGTGGAAACTAAAGGAAGTGACACATGGCAGTGACATGGAGGTGATGTGGCATGATAAGTGGCAAAGCGATGACATGGTTATAGGTGGTAGTTCCATGTTGCACGACAATAAATCGCATAAGACAAAAAAGGAGACCCCCCCTATTAAAGTTTGAAAAGTCAGGGGGGCATAATAACATCTTTGCCATCAAATTTGTTCGATGCATGAGATTACCTAGTACACTCTAAAAAGGTGGTGGACATTTAATTAAAAATATGACAGATTGTTCCCCCCACCTCGCTTTGTTAAATTTTAAATAGGCATGGGGCCCCGAAGTAACCTCTTTGTTGTTGATTTTAATAAGATCAACTTGCACATTTTTGAAGTTGGTGGTGATTTATCTTTGGGCCATTTCCATGGGTATAATGCCACTGGGGCTTAAACACTTGATAGTATCCCTCATTCATGAAGTGCTAGGTGTCAAAGCATAGTTAAAAAGTGAACTAATCGATAGAGATGTAGTCCCAACACTCAATCATATGGGGTTTCATTGAAACCCCTAGAGATAGAGTTGAAAGCAATCCAGGTAAATGGAAACCCGAACATCCAAAAAATTGTTGCATACTAAGTGGACCCAGACTCAGAATTATATTAAAATGTCTTAAAATCATTGTTATATTAAAAGGTCTCATGGATGCAGAGATAATCCCCTAAGGAGATAAGAAAATATGAAAAGTAATCTAGGTCCTCTGGACCTGATTTCTAGTAATAAAAATAAAATGAATATTTCTAGTTTCATAGATCGTCCTCCATGAAGTGTCGGCCTTACCATGGTTTTTTGACTTATTAATGTGTAAATAAAACATAAAAATTTGGAATAAAGCGTTGGGGTGGAATGTGTTGTGCTTCTATAACATAGTGAGCATCTGTTTGGTTTGGTTGCACGAATAATGAGAAAGACAAACAAGCGAAAATAAGGTCTATGTGACTTAGACTAGAACAAGCCTAAGAAATGAATTCCATGGAAGATGTGTGATCACAAAAGAGGGCAGAGGATAAAGTCAAGCAATACATGAGAATTTTTTCAATCTGAGTGCAATTGAATGTTGTGAAATATAAGAGAAACATATAAGGACTATCGATATAACCAAGATGAAGATACAAAGTATAGGAGTAGTGTTGGCTTAAGGGGGCCTGACCTAGGTTAAAAGTTATTCGCACCAACCAACAAAACCCTACACTGTTGGCCCTTTTGGCAACAACTTGCATAGCGCAGGTTGCAATCTCATCCGAAGCAGTATTGGGGGATGCTAGAACCAAGTTTCTACATCTAGAGACCGTGTGATGTGTATTTTTAATCTCTTGCAGCTCAAATCTTCCTTTGCGTAGATCTATACCTTCCTAAGGTCCACTACTGCAACTCTATTCAATTGACCACCACGTCTTCGCAAAGGGATGCGAATGTGCTTATCAGACCTAAAAAATGCAGATTCACAACTTTCACTTAGTAAATAATAACCCTAGATTTGCCTTCACGTAGATCTACCCGATTCGAATAGTTAGTAACATATCTATTTAATATCTTCACGGAAACAGTTCATTACTCTTTTCATGCATGAATATTAAATATTTAACAGATTTGCACAGAGAATACACTTTATTTCATAGAAAACAAATCTTTAAGTGATGATGTATAAGCTTAAACATAATTAAGAACAAGACACCAATATACTCAATCCAAAACCAGTCTTTATTAGATTCAACATTCAATTTACAGACTCTTCTACCCTGCACACCTAGCTGCAGGGGCCTGTGCGCTCAGCTGTGAAGTTGCCAAGGTCTATGCGCACTCATATGCAGGATCCTTCCCCTTTTGGCTAAGTACAGGAAAATAAAGCTTCGCTGCCTTATAACATTTCCCTTACACTTCTTTTCCAAAATTTATCTCTCTCAACTCTCTATGACTCAAACATTTATAGTCTTTCAATTACAATACCATGGCCCATGGCCTATGGGTGAGTCTCAAAACCATCCTATCACTTACCCATACAAGGAGCTAAATCCCCTTTGGCTCTTACTTATATGTGCGCTCCACTTCCACATTTCGCAGAGACTTTATCTTCTTTACAAAATTCTAACCAAAAATTGATTAAACTAACCAAAATTTACCCTAGGGACCCTATCCCAATAGGCCCCCAACACAAATATGGTGACTCTCCCTTGAGTCACTCAGCTGGATTCTCTACTTTGTGGTAGAGCTCACTAAATTCCTGCTTCAATGCTTCCGTCTTTGTGATGCCTTGTACTACAACCTAATTCACCTCTTTGACCAAATTTTCTGTAGTTGGTCCCTCTACCACAAGTTGCATGGTCCTATGAGTCTGCTGCAAAGCTCTTAGTTTCTCGTGAATAGTCTAGGAAATATGGTTTGCCTCTTCTATCCAAGGTTGAAGTTGAGCCTTTAACACTGATTCTTTTTTCTGCAATTCCTGTACTTGTGTCTGTACCAGCTTTCCTTCCTATAGGCACTTGAAGCGCTGGACTAGCTCCAATGTGCGCACAATCAACCTGATCTGATCATATTTCTGCTGGGCCTCTTTGATTCTTGTACTCAACCTATACAAGTGTGGGTACTCCTACAAAGTGTCCCATAACTCCATGGTGTTGTTAAAAATGAAGTCACAACCTTTGATTATGTTCTCCAGAGTAGTCATGTTTTCCTTTATAGCTGCGCTACACTGCTCCTTGACCTTTGGCGGAGTAGTCAGTTGTAGTTTCAGTTGTAATTCTGATATCTTCATCGAGAAGTCAAATGTGACTCTACTTATCTCATCTTTTGATTCTCGAACTATAGTAGCCAATTTCATGATCTTCGTTGTAGTTGCAATGTCTTCTGGAATATGTAACTCTAGGATGGAATTACACATGTGTGTAGTTGCTGCTTATAGGCTCCGACTACACGCTTCTAACTCTTCCTTTTCTTTTAGGGCTTAATCTTTCTCAACGAATATTTGTTCATTGTTTACCTTGACTTCGATGATTATTGCAAGTGTGCGCTGCTCTTAGATTCGAAGCTCGTCTGAGACCCCCTGATGAAGCGCATGGAGGGTCTGAAGTGGTAGTGTGGCTAAGTTCACCCCTATGTCTTTGATCGTGCCCAATAGAGCACAACCTTATTCTATTTCCGCATGGATTGATCCTTCTAGAAAGGAGATGGCTCTGAGGTCTAGAGTCTGGTCTGTCTCTAATGCGCTCTCAATTCCTTGTGCCAGGATCGCTTTCACCCCACTCGCTTGCCCTATGCTTTCTTGAATCCTACCTTTTTGGATCTATAACTCATGCAAATCCTTCTGGATGCGCCCAAGCGTATCCATGTATTACTACTCAAATTGTTTCCACAACTTTGTTGTGGTGTCCCTGACTTTATCCCCAATTTTGTCGAGGTCTCCTTCTGTGAGGACCATAGGGTCAACGCACGCTTGCTTGTCGGATTTGTGCTTCTTCCTAGGCCCGACAGTTGTCTCCTTACTCTACTTCTTCAATGTGAAGGGAGTACTCTACTCATCCCCACCGTCTCCACCTTTCTCAGACAATTCCTGTTCCTCGATATGATGGGAAGTTGATTCTTTGACTTCCACTGTGTCCTGCTTCCTAGTGCACTCTTTCTCAGCACGCTCTTTCTCAACGTGCTCTTTTTAGCAGCTGCCTTA
This sequence comes from Pinus taeda, assembly GCA_000404065.3. Classification (NCBI taxonomy): domain Eukaryota; kingdom Viridiplantae; phylum Streptophyta; class Pinopsida; order Pinales; family Pinaceae; genus Pinus; species Pinus taeda. The sequence continues at coordinate 24,455 of APFE031271284.1, read as the reverse complement.
GCAGTAAATTCTTTCTTTCTCTGCTAAGCCAATGCCTGCGCTGCTGCCTGTGCCGCTTCTTTTCATTTCTGCACAGCTATCGTCTACACATCAGAGCATTCTCCACCCTGACTAGTACCTATGCCAACATTTGTGGGTTGTCACCACTCTATTGGCCAACTCCCCATAATTTCCCGTACATCTGTATTCGAGATAAGGTATGAAAAATTGTGCCAGATCTACTTAGGGTCTCGCCTTGCCTGAATAAAGACATTATGAAAGTCAGCCTTAAACTCTGCGAAGGCCTGCAGTTGCTTAAACAAGGTTGGATACAACCCTAGCTGCTGACTTATCACTGTGCATCAGTCCATATCAACCAACATCAAAAGAACCTTTGACTCCATGATTCACTTTGGATCCTTCATCGACCACAGGAAGCGAACTTTGCTGCCTTTGGTAAATCTTCTTCCTATCGAGGAAATTGACCATCCTCCAGTAGTCGCCAGGCTACTAATAAAATTAGCAACAGGAGCCATGCGTAGTGAAACACCTTTCTCTCCTCCTATGCTTTGCGACAGTTTGATAGAATTTTTTGCATAGGTATTGCACCTAGTTGTATTGCACCCCCTTCACGTACTGTGCATCCAATGAAACTAATGGCATCAGAACTTCATCCACGTGACATTTCCTCATTATCTTCCTAGCTAGAATTTGGGTAGTAAACTGCACTGCCTGGTCTTGAATTGAGTGGATAGAATATCTGTGCGACGTTTTGATCATCCCAAACTTAATCTTCATTTTATTTGCCAGCTCCGTTTCTCTGCTTTTTCCTCTAAACTCCTTGGCGGGGTCTGCCTCTTTATAGGGCAGCTTCTTGATTCTATGGATGAGCATATCAATTGTAGGGATAGGTTCACCGAGCCATAAGTACCCATCATGCACACCTGCAATCAGCTGGTGCACACAAACAATGTTGATGATTGAGTAGTGGAAGTGTGGCATGTAAAGCATATGTAGTAATCCAACCTACTCAATGCCTTTGACCCATTTCATGGGTTCCAACTTTGTGACCCCAGTTTCTTCGTAATAAATCTTCGTCATGTACTTATTGGTAGCTAGGTGAGGGAATTTCTCTTGTTCGGTGAGATCCCAATCTTCCATCTTCAATACTGGGATGCGTGATAAGAGCACACCTTCAAAAATTGCCTCCTTTGGTAATAGCAGGGTGGAGATTGTGAATTTCCCAAATCTAGGTCCTTGGTTACTTGGCTTCCCCTTTCTGTGAAGGGATATATGCTGGGAGCCATGTGATAGGCGTGCTCTCCTCAACTTCTAACTCGTACACTCCATCACGGTGCTCCTCTGCCTCCAAGTCCACTAGTTCCTTCGGCTGCTTTGCCTTACCCTTCTTCTCTTTCTCTCAAATCTTCGGGTTCTTCCTCGGTGAATGCCTCATTGCTCAAAGATCTGTTTTCTATGAAATAAAGTGTATTCTTTGTGAAATCTATTAAGTATTTAATATCCATGCATGAAAAGAGTAAGGAACTGTTCGCGAGGATATTAAATAGATTTGTTACTAATTTTTCGAATCAGGTAAAGCTATGCGAAGGTGGATCTAGTGTTATTATTTATTGAGCAAAAGTTGTGAATCTGCTTCTTTTAGGTCTAATAAGCACGTTCACATCCCTTCATGAAGACTTGGAGGTCAATTGAATAGAGTTACAGTAGTGGACCTTAGGAAGGTATAGATCTGTGTGAAGGCATATCTAAGTTGCAAGGGCTTCAAAATACACATCACATGGTCTCTGGATGCAAAAACCTAGTTCTAGCATCCCCCAATACTTCTTCGGGTGAGATTGCAACCTACGCTATGTAGGTTGTTTCCGAAAGGGCCAACAATGTAGGGTTTTGTTGGTTGGTGTGAGTAACTCTGAACCTGGGTCAAGCCCCCTTAAGCCGACAAGTAGCACAAAACATAACTAAATATATAAATACAAGATTCAATTAAGCATTTTAGGTTGGTGCTAGTAAATCATTTGAGGGGGTTGGTTCTAGAAAATCAATGTAACGATAGGTTGATTCCTATAAGATCATTCAATAATAAATGAAATATATTATATATATTCGATACATGTTGATGTTGCTATTGTGATTTATTTTATATAAGAATTGAAATGTTTTATATTAATTAAAATTTGTTGTTATAATAATTCACCCCCCACCCCCTCTCAATATAATCATATTCCAACAATTGGAATGAAAGCATGATCCTTCAGGAGCAATTAATCATTAGAAGCTATATCAAAAAGGAACATTACCAATCATTGGGGATATTCAAACAAGGCTCCATTTTTTTAATGGATCAAATTATGCCTTTTGGAAAATAAGAATGAGTACTTACATTATCTCTTTAGGTACTGATGTTTGGATGGTTTTTGTAAATGGTTATTAGGTGCCTGTAACTCCTCCAAATGACGCAAATGGTAAAGTACTCTATACAAATAATGAAAGTAAAAAAGTGGCATATTAAGTGGACTACCAAAGAATTCGTTTCTGAAAGTAATGCATTACACATCAACCAAAGAAATTTAGGACAAGATTTAAAGAAATTATGAAGGACATGACAAAATAAAGAAGGCTAAGTTGCAAACATATAGATATCAGTTTGAAACTCTAAAAATGGATGAAGATGAGAATGTTGTAGCATTCTTTCTCTATGTACATGTGATAGTCAACACTATCAAAGGTATTGGTGAGACAAAGAATCTGAATTTTTTCACAAAATATTAAGATCCCTTCCCCCACAATTTAATCCAAAAGTTTTAGCTATTAAGGAATTATCAAATCTTCAAAACTTGAATACAGACACTCTTCATGGATCTCTCATTGCCTGTGAAATGAGAATAGGTAAGGACAAGTCAGGTTTAGGATAATTTCCATTTAAAGCAGCTAAAGAATCAAACAATCAAAAGAACCATGAAGACTTTAGTCATGGACCTGACAAAGAGGAATCCCAATTTCTAAGAAAGTTGAAAAAAGGAACTAGAAATTTCAAAGGTATGCTTCCACTCAAGTGTTTTGAGTGTGGTAGAATAGGTCACTATGCATCTAAATGTCCTTATGAAAAATCAAATTACAGTGATGATAAAGGAAAATTCAAATCTCATGATCATAAAAGAAGAGGGAACACCAAAAAGAAAAGTTTGTACTCCAAAGAAGATAGTGATTGTGAATATGGTGAATGCATGATGATGAGAGAGGATATTCTTTTTTCATTGTCATGAATCATCAAAATGTTGAAGAGATGATTGAAGAAAAAGTGGATTTTGAGGGAGAACTCGTAAGTGTCCTATGAGAGTTAAGACGATTAAGAAAAAAGGCCAGTCAATTAGAACAACAACTGCAAGAATATAAGGGTAAAGGATGTGATGTGGATTCAATCATCTTCTAAAAATTTAACTAGAAGAAACCAAAAGAATAAAGGAGATTTTGTCAAAGTAGTTTAAATAAAATGGAGGACATTGTGAGAAGTTGAAATAATAAATTCTCTTTTTGAGCAAGGAATTAGAAAAAGTATCAGAGTAGCTGAATCAAAATTTGAGGTTAACAAAATGTATTGATTCATCAAATAAAATCCTTAGTTTTTAAATATCTACACTAATAAAGTCATGCCTTGGTTATGAAGAGAATCCAAATAACACCAAGAAAGAATCAAGCTCAACATCAATAGAAAAGGGATGCATGGAACCCACTAGCTATGTTGATGCACTCAATAATAGTTTAAAGGGACATCAAATTCATGAATCACCTACCATCTATGCTAATGCACTCAATAACAATTTAAAGGGACAACAAATTCATGAATATTCTTTCATCAAAGCAGGGTTGAGATATTCAAAACAAGTTAAGAGTTATTCAAAGCAATATGAAAAAAGGATAAAATGGCAGCGATGCAAATTCGCTATGAATTAGTAGTGCTATGGCAAAGAAAGTAGGAAAAGTACATTCAACAAAGTTATTCATTTCAACAAGCAATATACATCTAGGTACCAAAATTTCTTTCATAGATACAACTACTCATGTAATAATTTTGATCATAAAGAAGTTGATTGTATATCTTATGCAAGAATAAATTATGGAAGGAAATTTTTTCTTAAAACTCCAATGAAAAACTATTTAAGTGGTATTAGGAGAGGAAATTATTTTTCTCCTCTATTGAATTACAATGAATGATACATATGCAACAATTATGGGATAATGTTATGAAATTGGGTCACAAAAAGATAGAAAAGATAGATCAACACCTTAGAATTCAGCCTCTTCGAGGGGGCGACCTCCTTTACATCACATAAATGAACAATTCTTGGATGATACAAATGACATGACCTCCTTTCTATATATAGGAGTCTAAGGTGGCATAATATAACCAGAGCCGACATAAAAATAATAACGTAATGTACGATAATAACAATAGTGGGCTTCTATGGGGCACAATAATAACAATATGGGGACTACATGGGCACAACAATATAATAAGGGGGTTGTACTAATAACAATAAGGGTTACACTAGTAGTATAGGGACCTAACATGCCCCTCTCCTTCAAAAAGTGTTGTCCTCAACACTTGAGTAGTTCTTGATGCTTCTGTATAAAATTTTTGTCCTCCCATGTGGAATCTTCAACGGTTAAGTTCTTCCACTTGATGAGATACTCTGAAATTGATCGATTTCGTAGCTATCTGGTAATTGTTTCCGTGACTGCTCTAGGCTCCAATATGATTTTTCCTTCCTCGTCAAGTTCTGGAAATATTGTTTAAATTGGGATCTTCTGCAACTTTTTAATGAGTGGCCACACTTATTCATCCTTTATCCATTCATCCCTTTCTTCGTTTATCCAATCTCGTTGGATAATAGAAATAGAACAAAATAATGCTTCCACATCCTCATCCTTTCTTGAGAGTGCATGTGCCACAACATTTTGCTTCCCTTTTTTGTAGATGATTTCAAAGTCATAACCCAACATCTTTGTGACCCATTTTTGTTGCTCTTTAGAGGATAATCTTTGTTCTAAAAAGTATTTTAGACTATCATGATTCGTATTTACCTTGAAGTGTCTTCCCATTAGGTAGGGTCACCATTTCTTAAATGCATGTAGTATTGCCAACCTTTCCTTCTCATAAATAGCTTTGTGTAAATACTTTCCTTTGATTGGATGACTTTCGAAAGAAATGGGTCTTTCGTCTTGCATTAAAATAGCACCGATTCCATTTCCTGAGGCATCACATTCCACAATAAAGGTTTTTGTGAAATCTAGCGTAGCTAAGACCGGTGCTTGCCACATTTCCTCTTTAAGATATTAGAAGGCCTTTATTGCTTCTGGAGTCCACGAACATGCATCTTTCTTCAATAATATTGTTAGAGGTGCTGCTATTCTCCCATAATTATTAACACACTTGTGATAATACCCTGTCAACCTGAGAAATCCTTGCAGATGCTTTTTGGATGTGGGGATTTTCCATTCCTTAATGGCTTTAATTTTGGTAGGGTCTACCTTAACACCTTCATGAGATACAATATGACCCAGATATTTGACCTCTTGTACCCCAAAGAAACATATGGAGCTTTTTGCATATAATTTTTTCTCGTCCAATAGTTTGACCACCGTGTAAACATGTTGAACATGATCCTTCCAAGACTTGTTGTAGATTAGTATATCATCAAAAAATACTATCACAAATTTTCTAAGGAAGGGTTTGAAAATGGAATTCATCAAACCTTGAAAGGTAGAAGGTGCATTTGTAAGGCCAAAAGGCATGACCAAAACTTCATAATGATCCTCATGAGTTCTAAATGCCGTTTTCAGAATGTCTTCAATCTTCATTCTGATTTGATGATATCCTGAACGAAGATCCAACTTGTTGAAGTAAATTTATCCATGCAATTGATTCAATCATTCATCAATGATAGGAATGGGAAATTTATCTTTAAGAGTGAGCTTGTTGAGCTCCCTATAATCCAGACACATGCACCATGACCCATCCTTCTTATGCATTAATACTATTGGAGCAGAGAAAGAACTTTGATTAGGTTGAATTATACTAGCCTCTAGCATTTCTGCAACCATATGTTCTATTTCACTCTTTTGGGCATAGGGATATTTGTAAGGCCTGATGTTTGGAGGAACACTTCCTAGAATGAAATGAATAGAATGATCATGATCAAAAATAGGTGGGAGGCCTTTGGGAGTCTCTAATACCTTGGAATGATTGTCCAAGACTTTTTGGAGATTTGGAGAAATAGATGATTTTGATGTGGGAACCTCTAGCGAAAATAATTGTGAAATTACGCCTCGTTTTTCTTTCTTTAGAAGCTTTGTCAGTTCGTTAGAGTTGATTATGTTTCCTGGTTTCACTGTGATACCCCTTAATTCAACTTCCTTTCCTTTCGAAGGCAATTTCATGAAAAGTTCTTGAAAATTAAAAGCTATTGTACCCAAGGATTGTAGCCATTGGACTCCTAGTACAACATCAACACCACCCATTGGAATGGAAATCATTGGGTTATTCAATACATATTCTCCCATGGATAACTTGATATTATGGCACTTTCTAGAGCAATTTATGGTTCCTCCACTTGCAACCCTCACTTGACACTCTGGTGCTGGAGATAGGAAGCAATTCAATTCCTTGGCTGTCTTACAATGAATAAAATTATGTGTACTGCCTGAATCAATCAACACTATTACCTTTTTCTTCTTGATATGTCCTTCTATCTTGATAGTTTGAGGAGTGGTAATTCTGGCCAATGCATTACAAGATATGGTCGGATTCATTTCTTCTTTCTTGATGTGATCTTTCACTTCTTGAACCTTTTTCTTCTTAATATGTCCTTCTATCTTGAGAGTTTGAGGAGTGGTAATTCTTTCCAATGCTTTACAAGATATGTTCGGATTCATTTCTTCTTTCTATGGGGTTGGTACCTGGTGTATATCCTCTTCTTTTGATGTTTCTTGATCCTTTTCTTCCTCCTCTTCACACTTTATGTAAAATAATTTCTTCTCAACACCTTATGACCTTTAGTGTATTTGCTATCACAAATGTAATAAAGTCCTTTTTCTCTTTTTCTTCCAGTTGTTGTTGTGTAAACCTTATAGTTTGTGGAAGACTAGAAGAAAAACACTTTCATATTTATAGTTGTGAGTGGTAGGATTCCTTGTTTCCATAATTCCGCTTTCAATTTTTCTTGCCAACCTGAATGCCTTCTTCACTGAATCAAGTTCCCAAAGAGGAACCTCATGTTGAATGTTATCCTTTAAAGTCCCTATGAAGACATCAATCCTTTTCTTCTCTAGAATACCATTTACCCTTATATTCAATTTTTTGAAATCCTTAATGTGCTCTGCCATTGAACCCTTTTGTTTGAGATTTATCAATTGGCTAAATAAGGTGTTACTCTTTGTATCCTCATAATGTGCTATCATTTCTTCCATGAAAATTGACCAAGTGACAAGTGCTTTACAAGAACACAGTCCTTTATACCATAAAAATTGACCCAGTTCTAAATATGAAGATGCAATACGTACCTTTTGTAACAGTTGCACCTCATGTAGATCAAAATATTGCTCCTTCTGTAGTATCCAATTTACCAGATCCTTGCCATCAAACTTCCTCATATTGCCTTTTCTTGATTTTAGCAGCTCGATCTTGAAACGACTGTAACTCTATAATTTCATATTTTCTAGTTCTAAAATTATGACCTGCAGTAGCCCTCTGCGTCCTCTTTCCAATGCCACTAGTCTGATCAAAATTGGATTCTCCAAGAAAGAGTTATGCACAATCTCCCAAGATAACCTGATTATCTAACCTTTTCAAAAGAATAGACTTGTATGAAGTTCCATGTGGCATTTTTTGACTTTGGATAAATTAAAAAGGAAACTACAGTCCATCTTCTTTTGTATTGTCTTACGAAATTTCAATCTGATCTTAGAGAGAAAGATATGACGATTTTTCCAAGTCACTTTGTTTAAGATGTAATTTTGGGAGTCTTGAAAAAACCCTGATTCCTCAAATCAATATTTCTTAAAATATAGTGAACAGTTATTTTGAATTCTCACATTGACCTATTTTAGATGATATATAGAGCTTGCGAAAACCCTATTCTCGGATTTAATTGCGCATATAGCAGAAAAGATCTGAAATTCGGACCTGAGGTTCAACGAGATTTTTCTCTAAAATGGATTTTTTTGTTAGCTTTTGAAACATTGCTTAAAAAAGTTATAGTGAAAATTCCCGATGGCTTGTTTTGGTGCGGCGAACCCCAGATCCAAGGCTCATATACAAATGTTATGAAAACCAGTGTTACAAAAGATAGGAAAGAATAGTCAACGCCTTAGAATTAAGCCTTTCGAGGGCAACCTTCTTTACATCACACAATGACAATTCTTGGGTTGTACAAATGACAAGACCTCCTTTCTATATATAGGAGTCTAAGGGGTCATAATATAATTAGAGCTGACATAACGATAATAATGTAAGGGCACAATAATAACAATAGTGGGTTGCTATGGGGCACAATAATAAAAATATGTGGACTACATGGGAAAAACAATATAATAAGGGGGTTGTACTAATAACAATAAGGGGTTATACTAGTAGTATAGGGACCTAACAGATAAAATCAAGGGATTACAGAAGTAGTCTAAATAGGTCTCAAAACCAAGGCAAGGAAGAATTTTCTCATAATATTCCAACAATATGGAAAAAGGAAGAAGAGAAATAGGAAGTGTGGTATTATTTTATATGCCCCAAAACAATAAGACAAAAATTATGTTGATAGTGGATGTTTAAGACATATGATAGGAGATAAGATTAAATTCATTAAACTAAAGGAAGAGAATGGAGGCAAGATAATACTTGGTAACAATACATCTATAAAAATAGTTGGGAAAGGAACAATCAATATAGATAATGGAATAACTAAGGCTCAAAATTTTTTGTATGTCAAAGGACTGAAACAAAATATTTTGAGTGTTAGTAAAATGTGTGATTAAGGGTATGATCTCACATTCAATTCCAAAATATGTGAAATTAAAAGTGTTGATACAGGAAAGCTAGTGGAAAAGGCTAACAAAATTTCGAGCAATGCATTATTGATGGTTTAGAAAAGAAAAATGTTGTATGGGAAAGATAGAAGAGAGTTGCCTATGGCACATACAATCGAGATACATCAATTTTGATAATCTAGTAAAGGTTACAAAAAAAAAGGTCATGAAGAACATGATAAATATATCAAAACCGCATAATGCCATAAAACGAGGGTATTATTCAAAACCAAGTAATATTCTACATCTAGGCCTTCAAAACTCGTCTATATAGACCTCTGTTGACCGATTAAGACTCAAACACTAAAAGGTGAAAGATATTTTATGTTGTTATGATCCGAATGGAAAATGACATCCACTCATGGTATTCATCCACCTATGAAATTTACCCCTGGTATTTTAAGTGGCATCCACCCATGGTATTCATCCACCCATGGTATTTATCCACCCAGTGAATTTACCCATGGTATTGTAAGTGGCATTCGCCCATGGTATTCATTCACCCATTGTATTTCCCCATGGTATTGTAAGTGGCAACCACCCTTTGGTATTCATCCTCCCATGGTATTTATCCACGCATGAAATTTACCTATGGTATTGTAAGTGACATCCACCCATGGTATTCATTCACCTATGATAATTACCCAACCATGGAATTTACCTATGGTACTGTAACAAACAAATGTTATAAGTAACAAGTCGCATTTTGTGAAAAGACATATTGTCCACCACAATGTAGCTTTTATAATTATTCTCTAGTTTACTAAAATATTTCTTGGTGGTTTTGTTTACTGTGTTCTCATTTTTTCTTCTTTCATTTTAATTTTTTATATCTTAGGTGCTTCCCCCCAAGATTCAGATCAGTGGTATCAGATTCAGGTTATGAATCCATGGGAATGAGGGTTTGAAGCATATTTCAGTTTCAAAGTTTTGCAACAATCTTCAACTAATTTCATGCAAGTTCAATGACCTCCACAGAGCATTTTATAAGGTGAAAAATATATCATTTGAAATTATTTTATGTTGTTTCAAATGAGGTTTTTACGAAATTTAATTTTGTTTCTCGATTTGAGAGATATGAGCAATTGAAGTTACACGTCTAGAACATAGCATGACTGCACGTACCATGAGTTTCTAGAATCATTTTCTCACTCCACAGTTCATGAAAGTTCAAGTGTCTTATATCAATGGAAATATCTCTTCAATACCTCAAATGCGTCTTTCATGGAATTTGATTTCATCACCTGTAGCAGAGGTTATCAGCAAAGTTGTAGCAAGAGGTCTATAATGTGAAAGAAACCTTTACAACACCCATAGGAGAATATATAACACCCATGGACACCTTTAAAACATTTATAGTTCAGGTACATCTCTAGTGTGCCTTGGTTCTGTATCCCACCCAAAATCCATGAGTTTTTATATCTAGAGCAACATTTGGAGCAAGTTCCATTTGAAGATGTGCCCTCCACCTTGCTTTAGTAGGCACCTGCTTCACATTCATCAGTTTCAACATAGTAGCATCCAGCTTGGGTTCTTTGGAGACATGCCCTCCAACCCCAGGCTATGTAGGCACCTGCTATTTCATCAATAGCCAACAACACAGTTATCAATTAGCTGCAGAAAATCCTTGTCATCGAAGTCCATTTGCTAGGTCACACACTGTTAGTATCACAGTTGGTCACAAGAATTACAAGGTATCTCTATCCTTGGATCTTCGTTTTTCATGGTTATGGGTCATCCATAAACCAACACTTCTTACACGTTGTCAGTATCACAGTTGGTCACAAGCACTACAGGGTATCTCTATCCTCAGATCTTTGTTCGTCATGGTTATGGGTTAGCCACGCAAAACCCTTCTCTTCAGTGGATCTGCATATTCAACAAAGACTTCTAAGGAGATAACTTCATTCAATGGGGATAATTGCTTCTTAAGGAGGGAGGAATGATCCGAATGGAAAATGGCATCCACCTATGGTATTCATCCACCCATGGAATTTACCCATGGCATCGTAAGTGGCATCCACCCATGATATTCATCCACCCATGGTATTTATCCACCCATGGTATTGTAAGTGGCATCCACCCATGGTATTCATTCACCCATGGTATTTTCCCATGGTATTGTAAGTGGAATACACCCTTGGTATTCATCCTCCCATGATATTTATCCACTCATGGAATTTACCCATGGTATTGTAAGTGACATCCACCCATGGTATTCATTCACCAATGGTTTTTACCCATGCATGGAATTTACCTATGGTATTGTAACAAAAAAATGCTATAAGTAACAAATCACACTTTGTACAAGGACAGATTGTTTGCCACAATGTAGCTTTTACAATTATTCTTTATTTAAATAAAAAAAAATTCTTGGTGGTTTTGTTTACTGTGTTTTCTCCTTTTTTCTTCTGGAATTTTAAATTTTCAGACCTTAGGGGCCTCCCCCCAAGATCCAGATCATGTTCATTGGTGATTATACAAGAATGATATGGGTTACCTTCCTTACACAAAAATCTAAGGCTTTTGATAAATTCAAAGCTTTCAAGGATTTAGTTGAGAATGAAATTGATATAAAAATCAAATGCCTAACAATTGATAGAGGAGGTGAGTTCACTTCAAATGAATTCAACAATTTTTATGAACATCATAGAGTTATAAGTCAACTAATTGTTGCAAGAACTCCACCGTAGAACGGAGTGATTGAAAGAAAAAAATGAATAATACAAGAAATGGCTAGAACCATGCTCTTTGAACCTTAGTTACCCATCAAATTTTAGGGAGAAGCAGTTTACACAACAATATATATCTTGAACATAGCTCAAATAAGGGTAAATGATACTAAAACACCTTATGGACTATGGAAAGGTAGACTAGCCATAGTTAAGCATTTCAAAGTGTTTGGAATAAATTGCTATATTAAGATAAATGAAGATGACTTAAGGAAATTTGATTCTAGATATGATAAAGGAATTTTTCTTTGACATCCATATAGAAGAAAGGGACACATTTACAATAAAAGGACTCGAAAGGTTGTTGAATGCAATGTTGTAAGAAAAGATGAAGTGTTGCATTGAACCAAACCACAACCAATATATACCAAGAACATGAAGAAAAAAATTAGAATGAAGAGCGTGATTAAGAACTAAGAGAAGGAGATGAACCATTGTATCCAAAAACCCCATCTAGGTATGTCCAAAAGTATTATCGAGTTAGCCAATTTCTTGGCAACAAGGAGTCAAGAGTTCAAACTAGAAGGAAGTATGTTAGCGCAACAAGACATGATGTCTTAGCTCTTTTATCCTTTATGGAACCTCAAAACTTTTCTCAAGCCAGTTAACATTAACATTGGGTTAAGGTTATGAATGAAGAACTAGATTAGATTGAGAAGAATGAGACATGGGGGTATGTTCTAAGACATAAGGACAAAAATGTGATTAGTTCCAAGTGGGTCTACAAAAATAAGTTGAATGAAGATGGACAATTAGTAAGGAATAAAGAAGGACTTGTATGTAAAGGATGTGCACAAGTCAAAGGTGTGGACTTTGAAGAAACATTTTCTTCAGTAGTTGAACTTGTAGCAATAAGGATGTTCATGGATTTTGCAAGCCTTAATGGGTTAAAGTTTATCAAATCGTGTAAAATAAACTTTTTTAAATGGAAAACTACAAGAATTATACGTTGATTAGTCAAAAGGATTTCAGCTATCAGAAGACAAGGATAATGTGTAGATTGAAGAAAGCCCTATATGGTTTAAAATAGGCAATTAGGGCCTAGTACTATAGTTTGGATAAATATATTCAACATAAAGGCTTCAAGAGAGGGGAAACAAATAGTAATCTTTACATAAATATTGAAAAAGATAACTTGCTAATCATTGTTGTCTATGTGAATGAGATAATTTTTCGAAGTGATGTTGCCTCTATGAGGAAAATTTTTGCAACTAAATGCAAAAGGAGTTTGAAATGACTATGCTAGGGGGATTGTCTTTATTTCTTGGTTTTCAGGTTCGTCAATAAAAAAATGGATCTTTATCTCTTAGACCAAGTAACTTAAAGAAATATTAAAGTTTGGTATGGAAAAATGTGCACCCATGAACACTCCTCTGACAACAATATGCAAACTCAATAAGGATGATGAATCTCCATAAGTAAATTAGACCATGTAGAGGTTCATGATTGGAAACCTTATTTATTTAACAACATTAAGACCAAATATCATGCAAGTAGTAGGTTGGTGGGAAGATTTCAATTAATGGATAGTTAGATATCTATAGGGCACCATAGATTATGGCTTGTGGTATTTAAGGGGAACACATCTTACTCTAAAAGCTTATACAAATATAGATTGGCCTGTAAGTGTTGATGATAATAATAACACTAGTGGAGGGGACTCTTTTAAGGTGGTTTCTGGTCTCCTTTCTCAACAAGAAATAAAAATCCATTTCTCTATCCACAACCGAGGCAGAATATATTGCAACAAAATCATGTTGTACTCAAGTCTTATGGATGAAGTGAATCTCAAGGATCTTTAATAAATTGGTGATCATCATGTGCCCATCATATGTGATAACACCAGTGCTATCAATATGTCTAAAAAATATGCTATGCATACAAATAAAAGCACATTCCTATCAAATACCATTTTCTTTGAGAAGAAGTTGTTGATCAAAATGTCACATTGGAATACATTCCAATAAAAGAAAAATTGCAGACATATTTAACAAACCTCTACAGAAAGAAAATTTTGAATATCTTAGACAAAAAAAAGCCATAATTTCTTCCTCATGAGGGGGAATTGTTAGGTCCCTATAATACTAGTGCATCCCCCTTATTGTTATTGTTAGTGTAGCCCCCTGTTGTTATTTTTGTGCCCATGTATCCCCCATATTGTTATTGTTGTGCCCTTACATTATTATTTTTATGTATGTTTTGATTATATTGTGACCCCTTAGACTCCTATATACACCAAGGTGGTTTTATCATTTGTATCAGCCAAGAATTATTCATTTATGTAATGTAAAGGAGGTTTACCCCTCAAAGAGGATAATTTTTAATTCATTGATTTACCTTTTCTTTTCTTTTGTGAGCTGGTTGCATAACATTTGGTATTAGAGCTTTGGATTCTAGGGTTTTGATGCTTCAAACAAGTCATCTTGGAATTTTTGCTATAATTTTTTTTTACAAATTTTTAGAAGCTGAAATTTTTACCACGTGGAGCCAAAATATTTATGCACATCCTATAAAAATTTAAGATCTTGGTTCACTATAGTTTTTGAGATATGGTCTGAAGAAGTTAGGGGTTTTGCATGCTCCAAAATTCAGTCTCAAACAAGTGACCTTGGGAAAATCATCATAACTTTCACTAAGAGAATAGGACTTAAATTTCATAAAAGTTACTGAAATTGGATGGAATTTAGTTTTTCATGTATCATTTTCATGGCCGAAGGTTGAAACAGTCACATGTGTCATTCCTTACAAGTTCGCTCTACTGAACCAATCCATATTCAGGTCATCGTGGGAGCTTGGGCATAACTTTAGCTTGAAGAATCCAATTTTTGTTTGACTTGTGGCATTGGAAATAAGGCTCAGAGGGCTACCATTTAGGATGATATGTTATTTCTTGGAGAGCCAAATTATAGAGATAAAATGTTTCAATATCTAGCTTCCAAAAACAAGAAAAAAACGCGGTGTGTTTATCTATATATATATCTATATATATATATATTATAATAATCTTATATATTAATATAATATATATATATAATATATTAAAATTTTTCATTAACTTTTGGTTGAAAAATCAGTTTGAATTGATTCAAAGGGAATACATAAGGACAGATATTATTATTTCATTCCAATATGCTTGAAAAAATATGGTCACACCTATTAAGCAACCAGAAAGCTCTAATATGATGCATGAAGATGAGGAAGAAATTCAACATGATATATCAAAGTTATAGGACTAAGTGAAACAAATTTCACTCTCACAAAGAGAAACAAAAAATGAATTGGGAGTGATGAATGTTAATATGGATGGTTTATAGAAAATAATAAAAGTATAAATGGATGGTTTAAAAGGGGATATGGAAGGTTTAAAAGCAGACATGGAAGGTTTGAAGAAAGGTTTGACAAAGTTGTTGCAAGAAAGGATTCCTAGTGGTGACAAGGTAAATTATGAAAATCATGTTGAGGACAAAAAGAATACAAATTGTGAGTTTAGAGACTCCAATGTTGGGTTTAAGACCCACCAAATTCTAAAGACCAATGTGAGGAAGTTTGATGAAAAGGATTTGGTAACAAGGATAATATAGATGGAGAAATATTTTGATCTTCATAATGTGAAACACACACAAAAGGTACGCATTCCATCTTTATACTTAGAACCCAATCAATTTATATGGTATTGATAACTTTGTTCTCATAAACCACTTGAAACTCAGTCAACTTTTTACGAAGGAAATTATAGCACATTATGAGGATACAAAGAGAAACACCTTCTTTATCCAATTGATAAATCTCAAACAAAGGGGTTCAATGGTGGAGAACATTGAGGACTTCCAAAAATTGAATATTAGGGTAATTGATATTCTAGAGGAGCATAGGATTGATGTCTTCATAGGTAATTTAAAGGATAACATCCAACATGAGGTTCACCTTTGTGAACCTGATTCATTGGAGAAGGCGTTCAGGGTGGTAAGAAAAGTTGAAATAAAAATTATGGCAACAAGGAAGTCTACCACTCACAACTATAGATATGCAAGTGTTGTTTCTCCTAGCCTTCCATAACCTACAAGGTTGACACCAAAAAAATTGGACGGAAAAAGAGAAAAATAGCATTGTTACAGTTGTGATAGAAAATACACTAAATGTCATAAGTGTGCTGAGAAGAAATGATTTTACATATATTGTGAAGAGGAGGAAGAAAAGGAACAAGAAACATCAAAAGAGGAGGATATACACAAGGAACCAAACCCAGAAAAAGAAGAAATGAATCTGACCATATCTCTTAATGCATTGGCAATAATTACCACTCCTAAAACTCTCAATATAGAAGGATGTATCAAGAAGAAAAAGGTAATAATGTTTATTGATTCAAGTAGCACCCATAATTTTATTCATTGTAAGATAGGCAAGGAATTGAATTACTTCCTATATCCAACACTAGAGTGTCAAGTGATGGTTGCAAATGGAGGAACTATAAATTTCTCTGGAAAGTTCCATAATATTAAGTTAACCATGGAAGACTATGTATTGAATAGTCCAATGCTTTCTATTCCAATCGCTGGTGATGATGTTGTACTAGGAGTTCAATGGTTACAATATTTGGGGATGATAGCTTTTT
>APFE031271281.1:0-52839 GCA_000404065.3 Pinus taeda | reverse complement strand
CTTGGGGATAATATGCAGTAGAGTGGCCCAGGGTAATGTGAAATTTGTGACAGAAACTGACCATCTTTTTAGATCTAAATGCAGCAGCATTGTCTGTTATTATTTTGTCAGGGCAACCAAATCTAGCTAGGATATTTGTCTCCAGGAATTGTGTAATGGTAGAGTCATTTGCTTGCCTGCATGGGATTGCTTCAATCCACTTTGTGAAGTAATCTGTTGCTGTAAGAATCCATCTATGCTGGCCTGAAGAGGAGGGATTGATTTCTCCAATGAAATCCAAGCCCCATTACTGAAATGGTCTCTCTGTTGCAATAGGCCTTAAGGGTAGAGGCAACAGTTGTCTTTTTCCTTCAAACACTTGACATTTATGACATGCAGTAGTAAATCTCTTGACATCAGAGAAAATAGTTGGCCAGTAATATCCTACTCTTAGTATCTTGTTCACAGTGGCTTTCCAGTATAGATGCCCACCGGAGTCTCCTGCATGAAACTCTTCCATGACTTTGTTGACTTCATTTTCAACCAAACAGTTTAGCAAGATGCCCTCATGGTTTTTCCAAAGCAGATTTTCTTCCATGATACAGAATTTTGAGGCTTTCATTTTTAGAAACCTACATTTAGTTCTAGACAGTCCTGGGGGAGCACACAGGTTTTGCAATACATAGCAGATATCAGAGTACCAGGGGGATTGCTCAAAGGCTACATTGATCTTTGGAGTCGCCAGCTCCGGTTCACTATCTAGTTGGTTAATGTCTAGGGCTTGGAAATTTGTTTCAGACATCAGTTTGGCTAGGCCTTGCCCTTTTATGAGTTTTGTAGGTTTTATTTCTATGTCAAATTCCAAAATATTTGCTATCCACTTGCCTCTTCTGCCTTCCAAATTCTCTTGTGTAAGTATATCTTTGACAATTGTGCTTGGCACATAGGCTATTACATGGGAATAGAGGATATAAATCCTGAAGTCTTTAATAGCTTTGACTAGGGCATAGGCTTGTTTTTCCATGATCTGATATTTGAGGGGCGCATCTCTTAGAGCTTTGCTAAAGAAGGCTATGTGTTTTTCATTCCCTAGATCATCTTTCTGTAGTAAAAATGCAGCAATTGTATGTTCAGAAGCAAAGGAGAATATGATGAAGTCTCTATCAAACTGAGGGCTAGTTAGGACAGGGGTTTGGGTAAGAGCAAATTTGATGCTTTCAAAAGCTTGTTTAGCATCTACTGTCCATTTAACTTTGGAATCCTTTTTCAGCATGTTGTTAAGCAATCTGCTGAGCTCAGCTAGGTTTGGGATGAATCTTCTCAAAAAGTTGATTTTTCCCAAAAAGGCTTGTAACTCCTTTATATTCCTGGGATGGGGCATGTGTTGGATGGCCTGGATTCTATCTGGATCAATTCTGATGCCATCCCTGGAGATAATGTGACCCAACAGTTTACCTTCCTCCAGACCGAACAAAGATTTCTTAGGATTTAAGGAAATTCCATATTTCTTACAAGTTGTAAATATCTGCCTTAGATGTTTTAAGTGGTCTTGGTCAGATTTGGAGAAGGGTGTAAGATCATCAAGATAGATGACAAGAAAGTCATGAATCTCTTTAGCAAAAGCAATGTCCATTGCTCTTTGGAATGTGGCCCCTGCATTTTTCAAGCCAAATGGAATTTTAACATATTTAAAGGTTCCCCATGGGGTTGTGAATGCAGTTTTGTCCTGATCATCAGGATGTACCAAAATCTGGTTGAAACCTAAAAATCCATCCAACAATGAAATCCTTGAGGCCCCTACTACTCTCTGTAAAATGTGGTCCATTTTAGGTAAGGGGTAGTTGTCTTTCAATGATACTTGGTTGAGGTTTCTTAAATCCACACAGAGCCTAATTTCACCAGTTTTCTTCCTTGTGGGGACCAGGTTTGAAATCCAATCAGAAAATCTGATTGGCGCTATTATGCCTGCTTTAAACATCTTTTGTACCTCCTGCTCCATTGCTGGGAGGAGCATGGGATTGATTCTCCTTAGTTTTTGTTTAAAGGGCTTCTGATTTGGCTTGAGTGGGATAGTGTGTTGTATTACATAGGTGTCATAGGATTTGATGTCCTCATAACTCCATGCAAAGACATCCTGAAATTCTTTAAACAGGTCAATGTATTTGGGCTTTTGATTAGGAGGTAACGCAGCAGATAGTTTTATGAAATTTGGCTGTTGAACTGTCCCTATATTGTGTTCTTCAATGGTAGTGTTTAGGGGTTCAAATTTTGGCTTATTAGGGACATCATTGGAATCAAAGATATCTTCCAAAGGGGCTAAGCCTATTGGGAGGAAATTGTTCTTTAATTGTATCACCTCAGTTTCACATTCAGGTATCTACTCATATTCAGTCTGTTGGATTTCTTGGATGTTATTCTGGTTGAAAATCGTAGGATTTAGCATTTGATAGGCTGTTTTGGGTGAAATTATTTGGTTGTGATTTAGATGAAGTATTTTTGATTGACTTGTTGGCTGAAGTATTTGTGATTGACTTGCTGGCTCAGTATCTATATTGAGGCCTGAAAATTCTTCCTGTAGAGTCAGAAAATTGTTGATTTGTGTGTCACTGTCAAATACTTGCCAGTCCTTTATGTTATTTGGGACTGATGGTCTGTGTTTTACCTCAGCTGTGAAACGGTGATGGGGATCAAAGGGCAGTTTGCAAGTACTTGCAAACATGGCTAGGCTATGAGCATGCAGGTTCTGAGCCCTAGGAATTTTGGTAATCTGGAACTCAGCAAGGGAGTTAAGTAACTCAGTGGCAACAGCTCTGTAAGACCTAAGTCTGTTGTCTTTTGTAACAAAATTGCCTTTAACTTGTTGGATGACCAAGTCCGAATCCCCTAGGATTGATATTCTAGTGATTTGCAGGGATTGTAGCAACTTGAGGCCTAGTAACAGGGCCTCATACTCAGCCATATTGTTGGTACATCTGAAGTTTAGTCTGTAGGCTCTACCCTCTGCATGGCTACTCTCTTTATTGTGCAGCCACACTCCTGCTCCTGCCCCTAGTTTGTTAACTGATCCATCAAATTCTAGGAACCATAAAGTTTCCTTTTTTAGGGGGTTTTGAATAATGTCTGTGTGGTATGAATTTGTGAGTTGGAGTACAGGCTGGTTTTTTGGCTTGGTTTGCATGGCCTCCTCCTCACTTGGTGGGATTGTTTTAGTTTTTAGAGGGGCTATTTTTTCATTATCCTGTTCCAATGTTGTAGTTTCACAGTTGTTTGTTTTGTGGTGTTGAAAACTGGCATTGTTTGATTCAGTCAGTGTTTGGATATCAGGATCTTCCTGTTCAGCAAATTGATTTGTTTTGGTTATCTGAGCCTCCTCCTTGGTGTTGCTGTTTCTATTGTCATTGAAAAGGATGTATGAGTCTATATCAGAGTGAACAGCATAAATGGGAAAGTTTTGGGGCTTCTCTGTACTACTGACCATGTATTTCATTAGTGATTCTCTATACAACCTTTTGGGTTGACCAAAGACTGTGATAGTAGCATAAGACATGTCTAGTTGGAGAGACCCTTGGAGCTTAGCTCCCCATGATCTTGACAGCAACATCCCATATTTAGGTGGAATGTCAGCAACAACCACATCCATTAGAATTGTTTTGTTTGGGTACTGAACTAACGACACACACAGGTCTTTTATTAGGCCTAGACACTTGACCTGGCTGGAGTCAAATGAGTAAAGGTCCTTGTATGGTCTAGTGATATCCAAATTTAGCCTTTCCATCACCTGATTTTGGCATTAAGTTGTGAGATGCACCTGAGTCAAACATTGCATTGTGTAATATTTTGTCATGCACATGCAGGCTGACATAAAAGGGTAGGATTCCTGAGCCTGCTACTTTTCCATCGACCTCAGGGCCAAAAAGCAATTCAGGGGTGTCATCCAACACATTGACATTGTCCACATTATCTTTGCTTTTGTTATGGGTGAGTTGGAGAGATCTTTGAATCTTCTGTTTATAAATGTTATTCTTGGCTAGCTCTGCCAGGGGTATGGTTATTTTCAATTTTCCAATTTCAGTTTCCAAGTCAAAGGGTTTTTTAATTTGGGTTTTAGTAGTGTGGGTGAGCCTGCTTTCCTTATCTGCTGAGGTTTGCTCTTGATTTTGGGGTTTATGATTGTTGATCAGCTCTTGAGGCCCTTTGCTTGGTTTAGACTGTTCAACTGATGGAGCTGGTGAATTAGGTGTTTGTTCAGTGATGTCTTCAATAATTACCTCTTTTGTGGTTGAATCAGTTGTGTTCTTTGGTTCCACTACTATGGCACTTTTGGGCTGTAGTCTGTCTTTTGTCTTCTCAGGTTGTGTTATATTTACAGTCCTGCTTCTTAACTTGTACTGTTTATGGACCTCATAGACAGCCGTGTCATAACCTTGTTTGAAATCAAATGATTCCCCTGAATTAGTCTGAAATTGTTTACTATCTTCCTCATCCTGATCCTCTTGACTCAAGAAGACTTGGTGCTTATTGTCAAGGCCCATTAGGTGGATATGGGTGTCCCCTGCTTGTTCTTCGGATGTGGATGTTTCGGCATAATTTTCTTGAAATGGTGGTCTTATTTCAGGATCATTGTTGACTTTGCTCCCACTAGGATTTTGATTCCTCCTAAAGTTTGGATTCCTATTAGGATTGTTTGGTGGTGCTTCCCATGAAGATTTTCTTTCCACAGATTCTACCCTGTCACCTAATCTCTTCATACCAGAAATTATTGCATCCAATTTTTGGTCCAAGGCAGAGGGCTCTTCTTTGAAAACTACTCTCTTTTCCATTTTAGCCCTATTCCTCTTAGCAATCAGATTTGCCTCAACTGTTACAGCAACCTTCTGAGCTTCTTCGAGGGTTTGAGGGACTCTTTCTTTTAACTAGTAGGCCATATCTGGGTCAAATCCATCTGGGAATTTGTATAAGGCTAAATCAGGGGGTGGTCTTAGGTTTTGAGGTATGGCATTGTATACATTATTAAATCGAGCACAGTATTCCAAAACTATCTCTTGAGAACCTCTTTTGATCATGTCATATTCACCAAGTACATGTAAGGGGTCCTTCTTTTTCTCCCATCTATTTGTGAAGGATTGGTAGATCTCATCAGGGGTGGTGATGCTGTTTGCAGGCAGAGATCTAAACCATGTTCTCACATCCCCTGTTAAGCTTTGGACAAATATTCTCATCCTTATAGTTTCATCATCTATCTCATAATTTTCAAAGTGATCTTGCATTCTCTTAGCATGATGGATGGCAGAATAAGGACCAGTGGAGTCAAAGTATGTTATTTTGGCCTGATAATCTTGAGGTAAAGCCACTGGATTGGCAGGTAATTGCAGAGGTGCATACCTAGCCATATTTGCTGGATTCTGGGGGTTAACTAGGACAACTGGGACAAGAGGAACACGAGGTATCACAGGGGTAACAGGTATGGAGGGTATAACACTGTGGGACAAAAGAACTTGTGTGGGAGAAGAAGGGATTGGTGGGGAACTTTGGGATGTTGATGGGGAACTAGGGGAATTAGGGGTAGAACGGAATAGGACCTTGACTGGAGTGGGGATTGAGTTAGGAAACTTTGGCTGTGGACTGATGTCAGCAAGTTGATCTTGTTTTTGCTGGTTCCTAACAAATTTGGTGATAGTATTGGGATTTTCGAAAATAGTGGGAGGGTTGGGGTAAGGATTTGCCCTTGTGTACCGAAGATTCTTCTTGGGAGCCAGCTTCTGAGCTAGTCCTTTTAAGGTTTTTATGAAGGCCTTTGTATAGCAAGGACTGGACAGGAGCTCTAAAGATTTTGTGTATCTGTATAGGGTGAAAGGAGATCTGAGTCAGCTCTACCTTAATGCTACAGATGTTTGTATGGGAGCAACTTAAAGGTGTCTTGACTGATTCTCAGATTCTGAATGTGTTTTCTTGGTAGATGTACAGTCCTTCAGTTCCTGAAGTGTCCCCAGTGGAGTCGCCATTTATGTTAACACCCAGGTTGTTCCCTATGACTCCTTAGGGAATACGGCCGGGGTAACCACTAACCAATCTTTGTGCTGCAGCTTCTAGCCTAGCTGTAGCCAGAGAGGGCTCTCTCTATAAGGTTTGGCACTGTTTTTGATAAAGGTTTTAGGCTAGCTGTTAAGAGTTGTTTTTTTGGTTGTTTCTGTGTTTGGTTGGGAGGATGCTTCTGTTATCTTTTAGAGACTATCTGCAGGTGAAACTAATCCATTGGGCAATGGGGTCTTGGGCAGTTTTCCCTTGAGATCTTGATCTGGTGAGGTGTAGCTACAGGGCCTGTGTGTATTTCATGAAACAAACTGTAAATTGTGAGAGTGAGGTGAAAAGCAACTTAGCAAAGAGCAGTTAAGATTTCTTTACTTAAGCTGACTATTGTAACAGAGATTTGTTCTTGAGGAGCAATTACTTGAATTCCTGAAGTAACAATGCACTGTGATGATGCAGTATTAAAGGTAGCAGCGAAGAATTACTCTTTAAATACTTTTAGCAGAAGAAAACATATAAGATAGCTTAGATTGAGTTCAGGGTAGCCAATGACTAAATCCTGAGACTATTCTTTTTCCTTGCTACCTAGATTTTTAAGTGTATAGAAAACATGAAAGACATATGAAATAACAATGATCACAGGTGAAACAAAGAGCCATGAGAAAACTTATTGAGCCATGAAATACACAGGAATCCTGCAACTTTGAGCCACACACCATCAGGAGATCAAGAGACAAACATCTTTGAAGAAATCCCACTGTCTTTTGTATTAACTGTCTGAGAGTTTACAATATCAGAATAACAGAGAGGATATCAAGAGATTTCTTACATCCGGAGTCCAACCCCTCTTAACAAACGCGAGGGGGAATATATAGAGATTTCATACAAAAATATCTCAGGAATTGAGTCATCTGAGAGGAAAATATCTCTTACACTCACACAGGGAGAGTAGATGAGGAGTAATTACAAACATAAATGATTCTTAAAAGCCTTTAACTCCTGTCAAGATAATGTTTGACCTTTGGGCGTTTGCGGAGTCAGCTGTGCGGCTTTATCATAACTGCAGAATGAAGTGTTGTGCAGCTTTTACTTTTTGTGTCTTTTTGGCCCTGCCACCTGTGTCTGCTGATGTTGTTGCTGCGGTCGAGTACCTGTGCTGAGTTGGCTCAGCGTCTTCATGCTTGCTGTCATGGCTTTTGTCCACCTGTAGATGCAATATAGACTGTGTTGCTGAAAAAGATTTAATTCTTCAACTTTGGTTCAAAAGTAGCTTTATTAAGTCTTGCCATGTATCTGGAGGAGGAAGCTGATGCTTCAAAATTGACCCTAAGGTCTCATCAGCCTCTGTATACTTATAGAAATGAGGAGGCTCATCAAACAGATGTGTTACTTCATTCTTAATAAAAAATAAATTATCTAATTTCTCAAAAAGAGCTTGTCCTGTTATTGGGCCTGCTGAAGATGTCCCTGGAGCCTCAGCAATCTGGATTGCTGCAAAACTGCTTACCCTCTTAATGTATTTCTCATGAGGGAGTAGCTTCCCTGATTCCAGCAAGTTGGGAAGGCCTCTGTCCTGCAGGGCTGCAAACCTATTCTGAAACTTATTTATGTCTGCTTGTATATCCTGAATTTTCCTGTCAAGGGTGTTGATTAGATTTTTCATTATTGTGACCCTTTTGATCATGGATATGGTTTCAGTTCTATTTCCAATTCCCATCTTCACTAACTGGGAACTTGTCCTGTAATTCAATACTTCAATCATCTTAGGGGCAAGGTCGGCCATGTTGCCTAGAGAATTTCTTGCTCTGTGTAATTCTTTCCTTGCCCTGCTGATGAGTCCCACTTGTTCATATATAGCATCAATGTACTCCCATTGGTTAGTTATTGATTGTCCAATGGCAGTCCAAATCACTTGCTTTAGCTCTGCTGTCACTTTTTCAAAATTGAGCTGCTTTTCTAGCTCTGCAATTGTTTTTCTTAGAGCTTTTACTTCTCTTTCTCTCTCAGCCACGTTCTGCTTAGACTTATCATACTTCTCATTTATCTTAGCTAAGCTTTCCTTGGCTTGATTGAGTTCTGTCATCTGAGACTCCAGTACCTGAATCTCCTGCCTTAGTTTTAGCATGTCTAGGCTCTCAGCCTTTTCTGTTGGTGGTGCTGTAGTGGCTGGTTCTGTAGTGGCTGGAGCTGTTTCTGGTGCCTGTTGCTTTGGAGGGATGTCCTCTTGAGGGGTCTCCTCGAGGTCTATTGTCTCTGTGGGTGGTTTGGAAGACTGCCCTTGTTCTCTCCTCTGTAGCGCTGCTTCTAGTGTAGTCTCTGTGTCCTGCAGCTTTTGTTGGGTGTCAATCAGCTCTTTATATAGAGTCATTAGTAGAGCTGTTGCATCCTTTTCTTGCCTCTGTTGGGCAACTTCATCTGTTTGTGGATGTAGCGTTGGGGGGATCTTCATCTTCTTTTTGATTGCAGCCATGTCTGCATCCCTCAGTTTAAGGACTTGCTGTATTGCCTTAACGTCATTGGGGTCATGTCCAAATTCTATGATGATTTCTTCTAATGCCTTGATCCTATTGTCCTTGGCTTGAGAGGATGCCCTCTCCAACTCAAGCTGAGCTGCAGTATTATTCAAACTGTTTTGCAGCCTGTAATTGATCAAGGTCTTATCTGCCAAAGTGGCATAGACCATCTCACCCGTCTGCTTGTGGAGCTCTATTTGGTCCATGGGGTGGATGTCTTTTGAAAGGACTTCCAGATTAGTCCTTATGTAATCTGCAGCTGTTTGTGGTTGCTGCACTGTAGGGGCAAAATGACTCATAGTCATTTTGCCTTCTTGTACGTCATAGGCAGCCATAAGCCTTTGTTGATTTGCTGGAGCCATGTTCAACAAATGATTATAGAGCTTAATTTTGATTGGCTCACTTCTCCTCTTGGCGTCCTTGAACTGCTCCTTTATGCTTGCAGCTGCATTCTTTTCTTGTCCTGAGGAGCTGACCTCCCCAAGTGCTGCCTTATCTTGCTCTTAATGCAATGAGCTGGCAGAGGTCTCAAGGCTTTGCAGTTCTTCTTCTGAGAATGGATTGAGCCTCTGCCTTTTATCTGGTCCTTCTGTGAGGGGGGTATCCCTCTCCCTTTTCCTGCTAGTGTCCTCCCTCTGAGGGGTTTGGAGGATAGAGGAGTCTACCCTAGAGTCTTGTCTAGGAGGCGCCATGTTGGTTGTCTTTTCTTGAGTGGCTGCCTGGCCTTCCCCTCCTTGTTTCTCCTGATCCTGTTGATCAGTTTGTTGCTGCTGATAGCCCTGTTGGCCCTGTTGGTTCCCTTGGCCCTGTTGACCCTCTTCTTCCTGCATTTCTATGTCCTTTCCCTTGCTTTGTCCTTGAGCTGAGGTCTGTGCGGCCTCTTGTTGTGTTGCAGATGAGGAGGCTAGTGCTGTTGTGTGAGAGCTTGGTAGAGCAGGCACCTGAGAAGGACACTCCAAGTCAGCCATTTTCAACAAATGTCTCCTAGCCCTCTCAACTAGCTCTTCTTGAGACACAGGCTCTATCAGGGTGTTTTTCTTCCATTTTAACTGGTTGGCATGTCTTGATATGTGGAGCATACTATCATGCTCATAGTTGGAGAGTTTGTATTTTTGTCTCCTCAGGGATATAAAGCCATTTGGGTCATATGGCTTCCAAAGGAAGCTGTGTGTTAGGCCAAGGCGTTCCAATATTCTTTCTGCCTCTATCCACCCTTCTCTTTTGTTTAGAACAAAATGGCCCAACTGGTTTTTGACTTTGAGTTGTGCCTTCTTGCCTTTCCGTGCAAAGTGGATTTGATCGGCATTGCCGAATTGTCTGAAGTATTCCAGGGCAAAGAGCCTCATGGGCACAAACCTGGGCAGCCTGAAAGGCCGCAGCTCACATCCATATATTCTAATCACTGTGTGGTGCTGGTAGAAGTACCAGTCTCCTATGCCATAGGCCGTGGATAGTTGCAGTATCCTCTTCATTTCATCAGTGAGTCTTGGAGGAGGTTCTGTCATGAGCAGAGACATGGCTGGATGGATAAACGAATCTATAAACTCACAATATGTATAGGGTGAGTATGATTGGACATGGAATATTGAACTCCAGTACACCACTGATCTTGGGCTTCCTGCAGCATCAATTCTTTTGATTTCAAAAGAAAATTTATCATATTTGTGATAGAGGATGAGGTGATAGATGTATGAAGTGTATCTGAACACTCTTTCTCTGGATAGGTGCAAGAATTGCTCATGAATCTTGTCAGAGATGTATGTGGCATAGTCATAGCAGATGGGGGCCTTACCAGGAGAAAACATCGTCATCATGACTAGCACAGTCTCCTCTATAAATTCCATTGATTTGTACCCCAATACTGAGCTTATCATATAAGCCAGGTTCAATCCAAGTTGATTCAGGTAGCCATAAAAAATAGGAGGGTGTAGCACTGTATTTGATTTCTGAATGAATAGTTGGTTCAACTTCAGGATCTCTGCCTCTGTGAGTATCTTGGATCCTTGATTGATGAGGTCCAGCAGGGATAAAGGAATCAGTTTCCTTTGAGTTTTGAATTGGACCATATCCCTGATGGCCTGAGGGGTAGTGTAAAACACAACCTCACCTTGAGGATTCATTACTGCCCTCTGTGTTGGATCATAACAGCTAGCACATAAGTAAATAAGGTCAGGGAATTGCCTGACTTGGGGAATTTTGAAAGTTGGGAGGGAGGACTCCCAAATGCCTAGGATATCAATACCATCCCTGTGTCTAGCCCTGAATTCATTTAACAGATGGATGTGGAATGTGCACCTGGAGCGGGCATCTTCTGATATTTGATAGTCTAAATCAGCAAGGTCTTGCCAGTCTAGCTCTCTCTGAGGAGCATTTAAGGGAGCAACATTGAGAGCTGCTGGTCCTGCAGGGGTATCCATGTCTATCTCAGCTATTTCTTAAGGTGTCGGGTTTGCTAATTGAAATGGTGAAATTGAAGGGGCAGAAACCAACAGGGTTGGTGCACAGGCAAATACAACAGTGTTTGAACTCTTCTGAGGAAACCTTTATGCAATTTGGTAGGCTTTTTGTGGCAATTCAGGAGAAATTGAGTGCGTTCACGATTGCGCGAACCGGGCAGGGTCTTATCAGAAATTGCAGTCTAGGTGAGGTTTTCGGTACTGTTTTTAACTCTAAACTGTCGAACAGAGGCAGGTAACAGTTGGTTTTTTGGTGAAATTTCAATCCTATGGCTTCTTGTGATGGATTATACGAGAAATTGAGAAAAAACCAGTTTGAAGGAGGATGAAGACTCAAATACCTGTTTTGACAGTAGCTTGCGATGAGGTGGTAGTTGGGTTAGCTGCCTAAGCTTCTACAAATGGTCACAGGGTGGCTGATGGCGCAATCGTCGTAGAGTGCATGCAGACGGCGGAGCAGCGTTTTTTCAGAAAAATAGCGAAATTGGCGAAAAAACGGTAAAATATGGCTTTATAGTGATTTGGCGCGCTTTTTTGGATGACGTCAGCATGATGTCAGCATGAGGGCTCGGGTTGGATGACGTCAGCAGGACGTCATCGGGTGACGTGGCGACCTAAGACCGGTCCATGGGGACGATGAGGTGGCGGCCAAGTGGGCGAATGAGGGACGAGGTGAGCGGACGTGGTGGTGACGTGCATGGCAGCAGGACGAGGACGTGGGCAGGACAGGTGTTGCGATATCGGGAGCCCTCCTGCACGGCAAGGAATCTGTCAGGCGGGGCTCCGATACGATTTGGGGTTGACAACTGTCCCCGCGTGACGTAAGCGTCTGACAGATATCGGAAGGTATTTGTCGGACGTCGGGGGCGCTCCGATATTGATGTGAGCCGTTGATCTTTAGGCGCGCAATCCAATGGATGTCGGATGATCAAGTTGCACAGGCTCTTAACACCCGCCTTTGTTAACCTTCGGACGTCGGGATTTCCCGAAAACACTGTGTGCCGTAGATCTGGGGTAGGTGTCATCTGACGGTCATCGGACGGGTGATCTGCAAGGGAGATAGCGGCCAGCGGGCGGGTTATAAAAAACAATATTTCTCGGCAATTCATGACCGACGGGCCCCTCCATGTGTGAAATATTTTCGGGGTTTTTTATGATTTCTTTTACAAAAGTAATTTAGTCCACCGATCTTAGGAAAACATGCAATTTATGGGTTTTATGCAAAGTTTGGGTATAAATATTTAGGAAGGCAGAAACTATAGGGAAAGGGGTCCTAATGTATTTATACAGCGTAAGAAAGGGTAAACTGGCTCCTGACCTTAGGATAAGGCGGGAGAAGGACATTTCCATAGTTTTTCCTCCCTTGGGTGGTTTTTAGGGGACTCAGAGGTTTTCTTCAAGGGTTTTTAAGGACAAAATGGAACTTTTGGGCAGGGAAACCGGTTGAGATGGGGCAGAAGGTGGAACATGGGTTCTTGATCTTAACCAGGTGTTAACTCAATTCCCAGGGAGTGAATATTATGGCTATAGTACCAGGGGAAAATACTTATGGGGGATTTATACACCATGGTGTTATAATAGTAGGGATAATGGAGTATAGGGAGCTAAGTAATAGAGTTAGTTGTTAATATGGAGGGGACATATGGATGAGGGCTAGTGCCAATAAGTTTCTTTGAAAATATCTGGAAATCAAGAGTAGATGAAAATGAAAAGAGTTTTACACAGAAAATGTGGCTTTTGAAGGCCATTAGTATCATGACAAAGCTTTGAGTTTGTTCTATGAACCAGTAGATGAAGGGGTGTTAGTAATGAGTGATATACACATGGGGGAGGGAGTTAGTCATGCTCCGCTGTATTGTAGGTTTGGATGTAGCTTCAGCCACTTTGGCCTTTGAATAAACATTACTTCTTCAACCTCATCTACCTACCCAACTAGTTCACCTAACATTTTTATTTCTTCTTGGAAGGTGCATTTGGACTTGCAACCCTTTGTATGCCCTTTTCTTTTCATTGGCTTTTTATCTTTCATTTCCTATCTAATACAACCCTTATTCCTTCCAAGGTCCCAGATTAAGCAGTTGGGAACCTTAGTTCCTCTACCTAGCTACTGATCTGCCAAGATTAAACAGTTTGGACAGATTTCATTCTCTATTCTACAACAAAAATTGAAGACATGGCATGATCCAGATTAGGCTGTTGGATCATCGATAAGACTTTATGAACATACAGGCCTAGATACACCTTTCTTTCTTTTGCAAATATGGAACCTTTGTGGCAGCAAAAATGGAGCATATTTGGCACTTACATATGCCAATCATGAGATATGAAACCTATTGGTATAGGTGTCCAACACAGTGGAAATGTACATGATAGATTATCCATAACATGCTATGCATTTAGCATTGAATCTCTGGTCATTCAATAGAGCAACCAAAAGGAGAACACAATATCCTTGTCTTGTGCATAAGCTGAATATCAAGCTATGTGTGGAGCAACATGTGAAGTAATTTGGTTGAAAAGGATTCTCCTTATGTTCGATAATAAGAAAAGGTTGCAACAGTGATCAAATGCAACAACCAAAGCTCCATCAAACTTGCAAATAATTGAGTATTTTATAAGAACACAGCCTATCCATACACAATTTCATTTTGTGAGGGATAAAGTTCAGTCAAAAGAAATCCATATTGATTATTGTACTAGTTGTGACAATGCTGCTAATATTTTTACCAAACATCTTGGTAGAATCATTTTTGAATTGTTTAGGAAAGTGTTAGCCATATGTGTGGATACATTTCTCCATTAAGGCCAAGTTTTGAGATTAATGATGAAATGTATTAATGGAGTGATGGTTCAACCAAAACTTAGATTAGGAGTTTGTTCCTGATTTCTAGTGTGTTGTTTCAACTTAATTAATTGTGTGTAAATTATATATTTCTCATGTAATGATTGTAAGAGCAAAGTGCATAGACAGTCTCCACATGAGGTAATTGCAACTTGAAGTCTTGGGAAATATTTTCCAAAGAATGACAACCTTGAAGTAGTGGGAAATATTGCCCAAATAATAACAAGGCCACTAATTTTACTAATCACATTAGGACGAATGTGTTTTACTTGCGACATGGTGGTCATGGTAAGACAATGTGTTTTACTTGCGACATGGTGGTCATGGTAAAATCCAGTAATTTTACAATATGTTCCTGTCAATATGTTGTAGTTGTGACATTTGACCCATGGGTAATGCCAATGCAAGATCAACAGACTTATCAATTTAACAATATACATTGTGACAATTGCATTAGTGTCTCAATAATACAAACTCATTCTACAGTTAAAAAAAAAAAAGAACTTTGGTTTAGAAGGCCTCTTTCTTTTTAAAGGACTAGCTAGTTGATTATTAATGTATGTTTGCATGTCATCCTTAAGATGAGAAGGATTTATTACCTTCTCCGCAATAAACTATATTTCCTAATTTTTCATGTAAAATACCCTAAGAACCTATAACACTAACAATTATCAAATAATACCACAAAGATTTAAATAATAATGTCAAAACAACTCACCTAAACATTACAAAGATTCAATATAATTTCAAACAATTTAGAAACAGATGAGTTAGAAACATTAAATGACTGCATGTACAAACTTGTTAACCTCAACATTCTTTCATAAAAAATTCTATTTTTAAAACTTTAATCTCAATTATAAATAGAAGCATGCGAACTTCAAACTCGGATTTGAAAACCATCTACGCATGCGAACTGCAAACTCGGATTTGAAAACCATCTACGCTCCCAACCAGGGTTAAATTTTGATGTTTACATTGCATGTGAGGACAATTCGGAGTATTAAATTCCTCTATGGTGGCCTCTTCTTTTTATGTCAAGTGAAGTCGAAGGGGGTATTTTCGTCCCACTTTGATAAGGGGTATTTCAGAAAGTGGTCTACTTTAATTTACAAGAGTGTCACGAGGATGACATGATCAATCATGTAAAGTCCAACGTAACGAGGATGATCGATATGGTGGACGCCCTATTTGCAAAGGTAACTACTCAGATTTATTCGCGCAATTGGTCAGACGAAATTCTTTGTCCTATTTACAGATGTGACTACATAAATTGGCGCAATTAGACCGACGACTTATTCTTAATAATAATAAAGAAAAATACTTTGTAGCCCTACTACTATCTACTAATATTCGTGCAATTAGGCGGATCAGTTATTCATTTTTAAATCAAAATAAGGCAGGGTTTTAAATCTTTCAACAGTAATCCACGTACTATTTGAAACAAATAGTACAGAGTTAGGTTAGTAGTTCTTTCAGAACATTCACAACGTAATTTAATTCGTTTGGAAGAAAACAAACCTGAATTATTGGAGGCACCTCATTATTCGGAGGCAATACGAATTTCTAGTGAAGTCCTCAATTTATTTAATATTGGTGACGGTTTAAAAGTTATTATTAAATCAAAATAAGACAGGGTTTTAAAGCTTTCGACAATAATCCACGTATTATCCACGTAGTAATTGTTTCAGAACATTGACAACGTAATTTAATTGGTTGAAAAAAGAACAAACCTAATTATTGGAGGCAGTAGGAATTTCCAGTGAAGTGCTCAATTTATTTAATATGGGTGACTGTTTAAAAGCTTTTACCTTCATCATGAAACTGTTTATAAGCCTAAGTTTTCTTTTATAATTTTGCATACAACTTTATTTTATTGAATCGAGATATTACATGTTACTATATGATTTAAGTTTTAATTTAGGGTAAAATTTATTGAGAATTATTTTTAACAAAATTACTCAATTGATTATTCTCTTCGAAATGTATATTTAGTAGTTAATATTTTAAAGGATGTATATAGTTTTATCATGTAGAATGATATAAAGTATTTGTAAGTCTTTTTTTTGTAATAATATTATGTGATTCATAATTAGATTACTAATGTAGACATTTAGTATTGTTGAAAATTCTTTTAAGGAAAAACATTGAGTTTGAAAACATAACAATTTTGACTTCAAATCATTATTATAGATTTCTGTGGGTGGGGTTGATGAATTGAGGTTGCTGAGAGCTCCTCCATATATATTTTTTGTTGGCAGAGTGGTGTTAACATTGATGTCACTTGGTGTTTAGCCCTATTTTCTTTGTATTTATAATTCCATGTTCTTAAAGAATATGAATGATAAACATTGAGTTGTCTATATTAGTAACAATGATACATATATATAGTACATTGGTGTGACCCTTGGATTCATATTCCAAGTGCTTTTTTGAACTTCTGTGGTTGTTCACATTCCACACCAAACCATAGAGGATTAGGTGTCCAACATTCCCCCCTTAATATGAAGGATTATGTATGAGTCAAAGAAGATAGTTGTAATAAAAAATGTGCAAAAATGCATGGAAGCAATAGATTAATGTGCTCTCTAAAATGTTGGTATAAGGGGGGTGGTTTAAGGATGACCCCCAACACTCAAAAGCTTAGTGCACTTCCCTGAACTCTTCCAATCCAAATCTATCATGAACCTCATGCCTTATGCAATAGGAAGAGGGAAATCTTCAACCTTGAAAGGGAGGTCTCACCTCGCATAAAATGTGAGAACCTCAACCTCAAAAGGGAGGTCTCAACTTGCAAATGGTTTAATGTTGATGATCCCATCTTTATCTGTGGCTACAAATCTAAATTTGGTATGACAAGTTGTGACTCAGGATTGTTTGATGTGTCTTTGAAGCTTGTTGATGACCATCACTTCCCCCCATCAGATACAACGTGAGATGATGGAGAAAAGTTGGCTGAAAGATTGTTCAACACTTTAAAACAAGTTCTGACATATGACTGAAATATCTTCTTCTCTATTGAAGCCCATTGCCAAGAAGTGATCCATGGAAGATGAATCTTTGTTCTTCTAAGAGGCTTGTTTTTTAAAGCAAGCTTTTGAAGAATAATTACGCTAACCACAATGATTGCACGGATGAACATCAAAACAATGATATTTCATATGGCCAACTCGGTCACAGTGTTGCCATTTAACAACATGTTGTGGCTCCTATGGAAGACTACCAAAATCTGAAACAACTGAAGCTGAGTTGTCATGAAGAAATCCAACACTCAGAAACTTGATGGGATTTGAGTAATCTCAAATATGAAAGGATTCCTCCTTGTCATATCCAATACCTATTATGTGCTTGCTCTGGACAAACCATTCCTAAACTCTAATGATCAACTAGGGAAGTGCAGACCCAACATTTACATTTGTATGCAAATATGTTGGTGGAATGGGTAGAGGATTGTTTTGAGTAGAAGACAACTTAGAATGACAAATCTACTGAATCTCATATCAGTAGAAATGAGACTCCAACTGCAAAAAATGAATGTTTTCTTGTGCAATTTGTAGGGAGGTGATGCACGTGCATGCAACTCAGAGGGAAAAAGCCTGCAATTTCTATGCTTTTTTCTAGTTAAGAAAATGATAAAAATAAAACATGCTATCTTTTTTATAAAAAGTAGGATAAGAGTGGAGAATAAAACTTGCTATCTTTTCACAAATAGACAAGTTGTAAAAAAACCTTAAATTACTATGTAAAAAAAGGTCTGCTTTTGTAATAGAAAAATTATCCATTATGAATAAAAAGAATTGGCCACCAAGCTGGTTAGAGGAGGCGAGGCCAGTAGTGTTCTTGTGAAACTTTTTCTCTCATGTAACAAACTGAATGTAATATTGTGAATGGTAATTGAATCACTGAAAGTTTGAGAATTGCCGCAGTTTTTAACATGCGTTTTAATTGAATTTCATGTGATATATATAAATATCTGTGTGTTAAGGCGGCTTAGTGACGGTGGCGGTATAGGTTCAAACCGGCACAATTTCGAGTTAAAGAATTGTCAAACCTTAAATGTTGTATCTGCATGGCAAGTTTCATTATTCCTTTGGTTGTATACAGAGATACATGTGTGGCTCCATATGCGTTTCTATATTCTTATTTTCATAGGTTTGAAGCGGTTGCTTTCAGCGTTTGGAAAACTGATGTATGTTATCCAGTTCTGACGGATTATAATTGTATCTATATTGGCCATGAGCTATCTAGTTTGAGGGTTTTGTGAATTGAGTTGGTGGTTATAGGGAAGAATGAGGTGGTCGTTTGCAGTTCTAGGGCTTTTGATGTTTTTTTGTTGAGCACTGCGCCATTGTGTGAAGCAAAAGAAGCGGAAGCGTGGAGAGGGCAGGAGCGCTTTGCGTTCCTCAATTATTTGCGTGGAGAAGGATGTCCGATGGCAGAGCGTTAATACAATATTGTGGGCGTGAGAGAAGGGCTCTCAACTACATGTAGTGGTAGTTGAATTTATAAGTGTGAGCATAAAGGAGCATTGATGTGGTAGTCTATCTGCGGCAGGCAATTCTATTTTTTTTATAATGACCAGTGTTAATTCTAGACACTAATCCGCTGTCACATATACTCATAGTGGGTTGTCCGTTGGGATTAAGGCACATTGGTATTAGAGTGGAAGTGTATTAAACTGTTGTTGATTCAATTGTAGCATAAATCCTTTAAAAAGGTTGTGATAATAGTAGATTTATAGCTCCTTGTAAAGCCTGTGGAAAGATTTTAAGTTTGTTGCCTTTGATTACAAATTAGAAAGGTTATGGCTGGTTGAAAAAGGAATGAAGCCATCAAGTTAATGATTGATACTCCTGGAGCTAGATCAAAGGAAATTGAGGCAGAGATTCAGGAGATTGCTGTCAAATTAGAGAGATTATCCCTAACGCCTGCATCCCCGCCATCATTAGTGGTATGAGAGGCATTAGCTAACATAGAATTGAATCTCAGGAGCAAGAGAAGGATGGCTTTCAGAGTTGGAAGAGGAAGAGGATGTGGTGGAAGAGGATGAGGACGTGGTGGAAGAGGACGAGGATGTGGTGGAAGAGGACGAGCTGTTGCGAATGTTGAAATAATGGAAAGCATAAAAGAGCTCCGAGCTATATTGGATGCATTAATTTCAGACAGAAACATAGATGATGGAGATGTCAGTGAGCCCGAAATTGAAGCTACAGAGGAGGAAGCTGTACAGGTTACTCCTGAGATGAGGTTCTTTCAGCCAGTGTTGAAATCCACAGCCAGGCCATGGAACCAATTAGTACCAATATATCAAGGAGGACTGAATTGAGAAGAATTAATCGACTGGATTAATAGCATGGAGAAATTCTTTGATTATGAAGAAACAGAAGATGAGAAGAAAGTAAAGTTTGTTGTCACCAAATTAAGAGGCCATGCAACGCTCTGGTGGGATGGTGTGCAGGTAGAAAGGAGAAGACTTGGTAAGCAACCAATCAAGAATTGGAGCAGAATGGTCGCAAAGTTAAAAGGTAAGTTTTTGCCAAATAATTATCAACAAACATTATTTAGACAAATGCAAAATCTTAGATAGAGAGCCTTAACATTGAAAGAATATACATAAGATTTTTATAAGGTGAGTATAAGAGCTGGAGAAGCCCAAGACACAGATGAGAAGGTGGCTAGATATATGAATTGCCTCAGGATGGACATTCAGGATGAGATAAGTGTGTTGTCTCCTAAAACAGTAGAGGAAGCTTATCAGATAGCACTGAAAGCTGAGGAAAAACTCATGAGGAAGTAGTCTGCGAGAGGGAGAGAGACTTTCAGATGAAAAGAAAGTCAAGGTGGTAGTGGAAGATCTACAACACCTAAAGAAGGAGCTAGCAGTAGCTCAACCCAGCATGCACCCACAAGAGGTGATGCAAAAGGCAAAGGAAGTTTTTCTAGAGGAAGAGGAGGTAGAGGAGGAGGCAGAGAAGTAAGATGTTACAGATGCAATAAGCTGGGACATAGAGCTTTTGAGTGGCCAGAGAATGCAGAAATAAAGTAGAGGAATGCAATTGTTGCTCCAGCTGAGGAAGAGGAACGAGTGGCAGTAGTAACAGAAGAAGTAAATACACCAGAAAGAGGAGAGTCTGTAGTACTTAATAAAGTTTTGCTTAAGCCAGCAAAGGAGATGGCTGAACCGCCACAAAGGAAGACTTTATTTAGAACAGTGCGCAAAGTCCAAGGGAAATGTTGCGAGATGATCATTGATAGTGGGAGCACTGATAATTTGGTTTCTACAGAAGTATTGGAGAAATTGAAGCTGAAGACAATGAAGCATCCAACACCTTATAAAGTGTCATCATTGAAAAGGGGACATCAACTGCTGGTAAGTGAACAGTGTGAAGTGGAATTTCAAGTGGGTAAGTACAAAGATAAAATTGTTTGTGATGTGATGCCTATGGACGTGTGTCACATATTGCTTGGAAGACCTTGGCAATATGATAGAGCAGCCATACATGGTGGGAAGAGAAACACCTACAAGTTTGGAAAGGATGGTGTCAATCATACATTGCTGCCTCTCCAAGAAGAAGATGGGCCGGGACAGAAGACTGATCCAAAAACTCTGTTATTTGGAGGAAAGGAATACTTGGAGCAGATAGTGGATGTACAGTTGAGACGAGAAGAGCTCAGAGTAGCTGAGTTGGAAGAGGAGGTTTCCATTGGTGAAGCAGAGGATAAGATCATTTATGATTCCATGAGTTATTGGGTAAATCCAGATCAGTTGGATAGTGTGAACTCTTGTGTTTATATAGCTGACAATTTTGATGTGATTATAGGTGTTGGGAAGGATGCGCAATCTTGTGAAGCTGTCACAAAAATGGGAAAGAATCTTTCAGGAGATAAGTACTTTGAATAAGAAAGCAGCAATGTTTTTGCTGTTACAGCACAGGAAGTTCTTGTGAATGAAGAAAAGGATCAGCTTGAGGAGCTGGTATATGAACCAACAGTTGAAACTGTTGAAACTTGTAGTTTTAAAACTAACAAGTTCTATATGAATGCAAGGATGATACATGATGATGATCAATTTGTTATAAATGCTGATAATGACAAATTGTTTTTATTAAGTGATGGGACAGATAACTGAGTTTATTGCAGGAGTTGAGAATCAGAATTATGTTATGATAACAGATGATGAGATGGTACCAACAGGAATTTTGGCTTATGAAAGTATTGAAGATTGCACAGAAAGTTTCTCAAAATAGATGACAGGTTTATTGCATGAGTTAAGTGTTCTAGAGAAGAGACTAGAAGTACAGAGAATAGATATTCAGAATATAAACACAGAGATGAATGAAAATAAAGAGGTTCATTTTTGTAGAATTGAGACTTTTGTGATCCATCATATTTATAAGAAGAGCTTCGGCGTAAATCACATGAAAAATACCTTTGTCGACGCGTTTCGAACCAACTAGTGTGGTTCATCGTGAGGACAAGTTGAAGAATCATATCTGGCCTAGCATGTTAAATTGACTGAGCAGAGACTCCAACGGCTACATAACGGCTAATTAACGACAAATTTGGACTCCAAGGCGAGGTCAAACTTATATTAATAAATTTAATATTATTTTTTATTTTAATAATCTTAAGATTAATAATATATTATTCTATTTCTATAAATAAGTAAAATTAGGTACAATTAATACCAGAGAGAATAGCATCAAAACTAAATTAATTATAAAGGTTATTACAATTATATAAATAAAATAAATTATAATATCCATTCTTAGTCAAATGAATAATGATAATCGGTTGTTAGGATAGAAGTAAATGAGTACTAATATTATTAGGATACAAATAAATATATAATTTTAATGGTGAGTTTAAAGCCTTAAATTATTCATTTATTAATTTATTTACTAAATATGTAGATAAATTAGTTTGTTAAGGTAAACGAAGAGAATTAATAATCATGATGGTTATTTTGAAAAGTTAAGTTAATTTGTATTTAATTTATTAGTTAATAATACTATTATAAATATCAAGAAAATCTAAAAGTTAATAGGATTGTTTATTAAATGATTTAATTCCTTGATTAGATATATACTATATATTATATATATATAAATCTATATATATATAATATTATATATATATATATATATTATATACTATATATATCATATATATTATATTATATAGATATATATATATATTATTTTATTAGAATAAAGAAATAGTTTTAAGATAAGAGAGATATCTAGACATACCATACTTTTTTAACGTTAATTTAAAGAGATGATTAGATACATAAATAAATAAACTAAAATAAAATAATAGTAGTAATAATAATATAATAAAGATATAAATATAAATATAAATGTAAATAAAATAAATAAAATTAGAACCAAGAATAAATAATAACTAACTACGCAATAATAATAATTTTATGAATGCATTAAATAATTAAATAACCAAGCTGGTGAAGGTCCCCCATCAATGCAAAAATCATACAACTAAATAAAATCAAATTAGAATAATAGCTAAAATTATATATATATATATATAATAATATATGATATTATATATATATATGAAAAATGCATATATCTAAAATTAAGTACAATGATAATATTAATAATAATACTCATAAACAAATAAAGGAGAATATACAATCGTCCGCTATATATATCTATATATAAATTTGGATAATAGAGGAGATTATACTATACGAACAGAAAGAAAACAACCTGGAAGAGCAACAAAGAGACACAGGAGGCGAAGGAGAGGAGAAAAGCTAAAGCAAACCCTAGATCAAGGCGGAAGAGGAAGATTCTAAAGGCATGAGGGGGAACGAAGCAAGCACAATAGAAGAACAAAGGGGCGGGGTAGGGGGGAGAAACACTAAGAAGACACGGCGGGGATCCAACACCTACTTACTTTCTAGCCATCATCTCTGTTGAGATTGTTAGGACTTTTTTTCAATTTCTATAGCTTCCCTTAACTTACGATGATGGAACTGAGCCACTTTGGCAATCACCTTGGCCTCCTCTGTACAGACATGATGCCGCGTCTTGTCCACATGCTCTTCTAAGGCTGAAGACTTTGTTCTCCCATGTCTCGAGTCAGTTGCATGCTCGCAGATTCTTTGCTGGATGGAGCGCCCTGTTTCTCCTATATAGGGCGTCCCACATGAGCAAGGAATCAAATAAACACCCTTCATGTCCATGGGGTTAACATGATCTTTCACCGACCGAAGGGAATTACGAATGGTTTTGAGGTGCCTGAAGGTTGAGGGAATATCAAACCTTCTGAGGATCCGAGCTATCTTGTGTGTGGTCCCCTGGATATAGGGAAGATGGACACCTAGCTGGCGTTCCTTAGGTTCTTTCTTCTTAAATGCATTTCTAGAGGATTTAAGGAAAGCTTTCCGACCTAGGTGCCTACTATATCTGTTTTCCATAAAGACATCAAAGAGGTGGGATCTCTCTCTATCCAGGTCACCACACACGGGCGCCTCCAACCGAGGCACACCTTCGTCCACAATCT
This sequence comes from Pinus taeda, assembly GCA_000404065.3. Taxonomy (NCBI): domain Eukaryota; kingdom Viridiplantae; phylum Streptophyta; class Pinopsida; order Pinales; family Pinaceae; genus Pinus; species Pinus taeda. Next base: position 29,491 of record APFE031271281.1, on the reverse strand, counting down.
CAACTCTTCACCAAGTCACCGTGCACACTTGCACGATGGGTGGGCGCTCATCCGAGTCACCAAGACACCCGTGCCAAGTCATCGCACAAAGAAGGCGCCACACACCTGTGCACGCCCTCACCCAACCATGAGGCGCTCCTGTTCGCACCTTCACCCACGACCACACTTCACCGTGCACACCTACCCAAGAATGGACACATACTAGAACTGCGCCTTTCCCCTTAGACTTACGCACTTAGACTGTGCCTCTACCTTGTTAGCAAAGATTTATGGGTGTTGAGTTGTTGGTGGAATGAGCTCCATGCTCATCCAACTTATATCCATCGTAACGGGAGGTCGTGGCTTGCCCATCCGACCTCTCCCACACCGTTGCTCCATCGCAAAAGCCCCCACATTACAAGTCGGCCTCCATACATGTTTTCACATGCTCCATGCCATATAAACACAGCTCGCTTTCTTCCACATATGCACATAAGTATTATCGCATACTATAGCAAGTTCACACTTCCCGTAACCGCAGTCCGCTCATCTTGTCTGTCATTCGCTCAAGCCTCGCCCGCCTGAACACCCGTTCACCCACGTGCCCAGGAACTGCAGGTCGTTACATTGGCAATGGTGTATGCACTCCAAAAATATTGACACTATTTACTGAGAGGACATTTCAAGATGTATACTGACCATTCCGCATTAAAATACCTCGTGAACAAGCCTACGTTGGGGGGGTGAATATGAAGATGGCTTTTACTCTTTCGGGAATATGATTTTGAGGTCATAGTCAAGCCGAGATGATTGAATACAAGACCAGACCACCTATCACGAATTGAGGCGGGCATGGAACTAACAAATTGGGAGGAGGGACTACCTGATGCACAGCTCTTTGTAGTAGCTGTTACAGATAGAAACTTCACAGATATAATCCATTTTCTAACAATAGGAATTGCACTGAACGAGTACTCAATCCAACAAAAGAAGAAATTGGTGGTGCACGTGGCGTACATTTCTGTCGTTGCAGGGAACCTCTACAAGATGGGCAACAATGAGATATTGTGAAGATACGTACCTGAATTTGAACAAGGTCAAGTCATTGTGGAAGCATATGGGAGTGCTATAGGAGGACACTATGTAGTGGAAGCATATGGGAGTGTTATAGGAGGACACTATGAAGGATGCACAACCACACAAAAGATTATTTGCGCAGGGCTATGGTGGTCGACCTTGCACCAGGATTCAAAATTGCACTGTAAGGCCTGCGATATATATCAAAGGACGAGGAAACCATCACGAAGGGATGAGATGCCACTAAATCCCCAAATAACACTGTAGCCATTTGAAAAGTGTACAATCGACTTTGTGGGCCCAATCAAACCTCAGGGAAAGGCAGGTGTTTACTTCATCAACACCATGACGGAGTACCTAACATGATGGGTGGAAGCACAACTGGTCAAGGACTGCACAACTGCTACGACTGCAAAGATTTTTTTCAAAAATGTGTTGACACAATTTGGCTGTCACAAAATCTTAGTGAGCATTCGCAAGACACATTTCTCGAATGAAGCCATTAGTGCTCTCATAGAAGAGTTCTAGGTCTATCACGAGAAAAGTACACCGTACCACCCATAGGCCAACGGAACAGTAAAAGCATTCAATAAAATACTTGAGACTACACTGACCAAAGTATGTAATGCACAATGGGATGACTACGACGTCCACGTACTCGGTAGGTTATGGGCATATAAGACAACATGCAAGAAATTAACGGGACAGACACCATTCCAGTTGGTCTATGGTATGGAAGTAGTCATGTCGATGGAATACATCATCCCTAGTCCGCGAATAGTAGCACTCACAGGCATGATGGACCATGAAACTCTAGAAGAAAGACTCACATAATTAGAAGAGCTTAAGGAAGAACAATTTTTGGTTGGATTTCACGAGTAGGTACAAAAGTAACGTGAAAAAGTGTGGCACAATGACCATATCAAGTTGCGCACCTTCAAGGTAAAAGACTTAGTACTATTCTATGATAGAAAGTTTGAAATTTTTTTAGGAAAATTCTGAATGCATTGGCTGGGACCATCTGTGGTAAGAGAGGTCACCAAGAGAGGCGCGGTCCAATTAGTCAAACTCAATGGAGAATATTTTCGAGGAAAGGTCAACAACAATTGCTTGAAACCCTACATGGGTAGGCCAACTCTCTAACTAATCGGCTGAAGCACAGTCTTCGCAACCCCAGGAGCAAGACAAGGGTGTGGGACTATAAGCACAAGCACTAGAAGCCGGTACCAAAGAAGAGACATGAGTCAGATGCAAATGATTCAGAAGCAGGAATGTAGCAGATCCAACAGACTAGAGATGAGTGCATCGCGGATATGAGGGAAGCAAAGGAATGGTTGGAAGGGCTCCATGCTAAGATTTCCACACTAGCAGAGTGACTCGGTATGAGTCACAATGATTGTGTTGAGGGCCTGTTGGGCATGGAATCCCCCCCATAGCAGGTTTTGGGGCTCAAAGCCCAAGATTTTGTCAAAGATGGTGTAGAACTGCATGAATTGTGGGCGTGGAGCAAGAAGCGTATAATTGAGTGATAGGGTTGTCCGCCCTAAGCATTGTATTGTAAATTACTGTAAAGTCGTCTGCCCATGGTCTGTGGAACATGGGATTGTATAAATAAAGTAAGGTTCCAAGTTGTAAAGTTAGTCGTTAATAAGAAGAGTAGCGAAGGAATGGTTCGAGCTTAGAGTAGAACTCTAAGAGTCTTGGGTTGTAGTACTAGGAAGAGGCTCTGTAGCTGAGTGCGTATAGGTCTATTAGAGTTTGCAGCTAAGTGTGCAGGGAAAAGTCAAGTCTATATTTGGGACAGAAAGCTAATAAAGAGAAGTTGATTCCTAATTTTGTGTACTTGTTGTGGTTATCTTCTTTATGTTTATGATCATTTATATATCGCGCGCACTGATATAATTGTTGAATATGTTGTAATAACCCTAAACTTACACACATGAGCTAAGTAAAAAGTTAATAAGTGAGGAACTTGGGTATTATATGGGTTGTATCCCGAGGAGGACTGCACAGAAGCTGCACCGCAGGTTGCAAAGGGATCGAAAGTGCACGTAGCGATAGGTTAGACCATGGACCTCGAGAAGCCCATCAGACATCCCAACGGTGTGGAAACCTATTCTAGGACCGTCCCATACTACTTCGGGTGAGGCCTGAGTCCGTGCTCTATGGATTGTTGCCGAAAGGGCGAGTAATACTCGGATTTTCTTGGCTAAATCATCTCTGAACTTGGGTCAGGCCCCATTAAGACAACAAGCACCAACAACAAGAAGGGGAATAAGATGATGTAGCTGTCAAGCCAAGTCATAAGTCTAGAGAGGGCCCTCTCTAGACTTATGTAGCCACAAATAATATAGCAGAATACAAGGCTTTGATCTTAGGCTTGAACGCTACTAAAAAAATGGGAATCAAACATCAGAAGGTGTTTGGAGAGGCGAGGCACCCCAGGCTGAAAGCATACAGAGATGAGGTATGGAAGCTCAAGGATTCATTCAATAGCTTTAGTATTTCATACATCCCTAGTGCTAAGAATCAGCTTGTTGATTCCCTTGCTGTGCCTGCTAGTATGTTTGTTCCTCCTTTGCCCCCTAGATTGACTTATGAAGTCCAAGTGAAATACAAACTGTCATTGTCTGATAATGTTAAGTATTGGAAAGTCCTTGAATATGATGATGAAGTCAATAAGTTTCTACAAGAAATTGATGAATTCTCTAAAATGCAAATTGATCAAGAGAATGAAGCCATGGAGGAATGCCATCAGTCCGAGTTGAGAAACAAAATTGGTCAAGACAACATTGTCCAAATACCTAGTAATCATATACCCAAAGGGATGGTGCCTCTAGAGAATTTTTTCGATCATAATGATGTACCCAATAAGCCTGCCAAGAAAGAGAATGATTCTATAGCCCATAGACATAATATAGGGGGCCCATATCACCCAAAGTACATAAATCTATCCACCCACTTGTCTGCTGCCCAAAGCTCTAAATATTGCACCGTGATGAAGAAATTTTTTGATGTCTTTGCCTAGGAGTACACTAACCTTAAGGATTATGACAAAAAGATCATCTAGCATAAGATTCCACTGGAGAAAGACACCATCCCTTTTAAGCAAAAGTTGAGACCTATCAACCCTCAATTACTACCTTTGATTGAAAAAGAAATTAGGAAATTGTGGGCTACCAAAATCATAGTTCCCATAAGGTATTCAGAATGGATAGCTAACTTGGTGGTAGTAAGGAAGAAAAATGGAGAAATCAGGCTTTGTGTTGACTTCAGAAATATGAACAAATGCTCTAAGAAAGACAACAACCCCCTGCCCAAGATGGAACATTTGCTACAAAAAGTTTCAAGGGCTAGAGTCATGTCTTTCTTAGATTGTTTCTCAGGTTACAATCAAGTTGTTGTGCACCAAGAGGATCAAGAGAAGACTGCCTTCACTAGTCCTTGGGGCACTTTCATGTACTCCAAGATGCCTCTTGGACTGATAAATGTTAGGGCTACTTTTTAGAGGGCCATGGACATAGCATTTGTGGGAGAAGATGATAAGTTTGTCCTTATTTACCTTGACGACATAACAGTTTTTTCCAACAATCACAAGGAACATTTGCAACATTTGAAGGAGGTGTTTATGAAGTGTAGAAGGTTTGGAACCTCTATAAATCCAAAGAATTCATAGTTTTCTCTAGAAGAAGGCAAACTTTTAGGACATATTGTTTCTGCTGCAGGTGTCAATATTGATCCAGAAAGGGTTCAAGCAATACAGACAATGCCCATCCCAACGTCAAAAAAGGACATTCAATCTTTTCTGGGTAATATTAACTTTGTGAGGAGGTTTATTCCAAATTTTGCAGAACTAGTGAAGCACGTCACCTCCATGCTAAAGAAGGGGTCAGAGATAAAATGGACAGAGGCTGCAAGAAGATCTTTCAAAGCCATTAAAAGAGTTATCATGGAGGTTCCAACCTTAGTCAGCCTAGACTACACCAAGGAGTTTTACATTTTCTCCTTCGCTTCTTATGATACACTTGCAACAGTATTGTTGCAGAACAATGGTGAATGTGTAGAACACCCAATGGCCTTCTTTAGAAGGACATTGAGGGATGCTGAATTAAGGTATGGCCTTATTGAAAAATAGGCATATTCTCTTATAAAGTCTATAAAGGCATTCCAAATTTACATCTTGCACTCCAAAGTGGTTGCCTATGTACCTTTGACTTCAGTAAAGGATGTCCTAACATAACCATATGTTGATGGAAGAAGGGCCAAATGGATTACAAAACTCGTAGAGGTAAATCCCACCAAGCTTGTCAAAGGTCAGGGCCTAGCTCAGCTTATAGCTAAGGAAAATTGTAGTTTGTTGGACATAAATTGCATAGGTACAAAATCAGGAGTTGAAAAGGCAGAGGAGGCAATAGAAGAACAAGGGCAGAATTAGTCATTGGCTGAGAATTTGGCTACTTGTGAATGGTATTCCAGTATAGCTCATTCCTTATTGAAGTTAGAAGTCCCTCCAGGGATTAGATCAAGTAAGGACAGGACCATTAAGCTCAAATCATCCAAGTTATATATTAATAAGGACCTGCTTTATGGGAGGGACCCATCTGGAATCCTCTTGAGGTGTCTAGACAAAGAACAATCTGTCAAAGTCATGCACCAGTTTCATTCCAGCATTTATGGAGGGCATCACTATTGGAAAACCATAGCCCATAAGATCCTAAGGGATGGGTATTATTGGCCTACTCTATTCTCTGATGTATTTTCATCTGTGAAGTCTTGTGATAGATGCTAGAGGTTTATAGGAAGATAATAGCTGAACTCTTTGCCCCTGAAGCCAATACACGCCAATGGTCCCTTTTAACAGTGGGGTGTAGATTTCACAGGGGATATTAATCCACATTCCAGTTGCCAACATGAGTGGATCTTAGTAGCCACTGACTATTTTACCAAATGGATTGAAGCCATACCGACTAGGAAGGTTGATCACTAGGTTGTCATGAAGTTCTTAACTGAGAATATTTTTACCAGATTTGGCTGCCCAACCAAGATAGTTACTGATAATGTAGCAACTTTCAGAGCAATGGAATTGGTAGACATGTGTGAATCAATGTGCATTAAATCAGTGCATTCTAACTCATATTATCCTCAAGGCAATGGCTTGGCAGAATACTCCAATAAAAGCATGGTAAGGATAATAAAAAAACTGCTGGAAGACAACAAATGGAACTGGGATTCCAAGTTGAAGTTTGCACTGTGGGCAGACAAAGTTACCACCAAGAAATCCATAGGGAACTCTCCATTCAAGCTAGTGTATCGTATTGAGGCTTTTTTTCCAATCTAATTGACCCTCGTTGTGGCCAAGTTCTTGCAAGAGGAGTAGGATGAGGAAAATGACATGGTTAGAAGGATGAGTGACTTTGTTCAGGTTCACTAGATCAAGGATCAACTGATTAAGAAGTCAGTAGCGCATCAAAAGAAGATCAAGGAGGCCTTTCATAAAAAATCAAAGATGGACAGTTTTAAGGTTGGCGACTGGGTTCTCAAATGGGATTCCTTGAAGGAAAAGAAGGAAAACCATGGTAAATTTGATGCCTTATGGGAAGGACCATTTGTCATTGCTTGAGTTCAGAGGAACTACACTTTCACTCTGCAAAGTTTAGAGGAGGAAGATGTTTTTGATGGCCTAGTCAATGGGCAGTTTTTGAAACCTTATATCATTTAAGGCTTTAAAGCCTTGGTAGTGTAAATATGTTTTTCAATTTTATTTATGCAGAATAGACTCCACGCCCAATGGAAAACTAGGAGGAAGTTTAGATTTTGTTCTTACCAGAAAGGTAGTGGTCTAGAGTTCTTGAAACCTCAGAGGGAGGATTTCATCCCCAGAAGGAGCCAGTGTTAGCCTTGAGGTGCAGTGCTGATATTTTGAAGGCTAAAGGAAGGACATGGTCTACTTTGTTGTCCTAAAGAGGGCCCCACATGGGCCATTACCCCACTTTCCTCACTCTTCCACTTATGTCTCATTCTGCTCATTTCCTAACCCGACCCTCACATCGTGACAAAACCCTCTTTAGCCTTAGCCTTAAGCAAATTAATCCAAAACCCCAGAAAACCTTACCTTTCTATCATACACGCCCTCTACACATTTCTCGAGGATGTCCTATACTTCCGTGTCCCTCCATCATTGATATTCCCCCACCGATCTTATGGCCCATGTTTCATGATCAACAAAAAATGCCCGATCGTTCCCCACCATTAGATGATCCCCACCAGATCTAACGACTGTCACTCATATCGCACGGACAACAAGTGATAGGAATACCCACTCAATAAAGGTGGTTTTTCTCTCTCCTCCGCTGCTACGTGTCATCCACTAAATGGAATCAGGCGGACTCTACCATTTACCACTTACCACCCAATACCCTTCCGATAGAAACCATAACCACCCAAATAAAACCACCCCCATGCGTTATCATCTGCATACCTCCTCCACCCGATAGCCGTCTGATCTCCTCAACCGAGATCTAACGGCCCAAACATGTTCTGCTCTCACCATGACCTCAGGCCTCTTGCGCTCAATCTCCACCGTGCATTCCCCTCGATCCAACGGCCCTCGTTCATGATCACTCACGCTTGTCCTCCATTCTGTCATTTCTCCATCCATCCAGTTTGGCACATACTCCCACCCATGCAACTCATACGCCACTTCCTATCAGTTACTGAGGGAAGAAGGTGGTCGAGTCTTTCAGTATTATGACAGTCAGATCGCTGAACCGAATTAACAGAAAGCATGGTTGAAGGAAGAAGGACATAGCATGATCTTTGCAAACAGAATTCAATAGTCATGGAGCCTCACTGGCACAATCAAGCCAACCACCCAACAAGGCAGTGTTGTACCAGGATTAATTTCCACTTTTGTGATGGAGGGGCAATTGTGTCGTTGAATGTAACCAGACAATTAATAAGAGTAGGGGATAGATTATGACACCTCGAGCCCTAAAAAGATGGAGAGAAAGAGCTATAAATAGCTAAAAGTAAGAGGTAATCAAGGTTTATCTTGTGGAGACTATAGATATTCTGTTCCTTGCAGCATCCCATCTTCATTCTCAATAATACAAGCTTCTTTTGCTATTACATGTTCAATGTCAATTTCCCTCATGTTCTAAACTTGCTCCTAGATAAGTTTATTCATGTTTTTACCTATATCTAATGCTATATAACTGTCATCTTATCTCTGCATTAGTAAATTGGATTTTCCATTGAATAGGTCATCCATGTTTCTTCTGTATCCAATGCTAGATAACTGTCATATTATCTCTACATTGATAGATTAGATTTTCAAGCTTCATCTACTGGCTGCAGCCGGCCATCATATGTTATGTATGCATTTGCTGGTGTGGTTGGTATTCTCCATTCATTCACTTAATCTGCAAACTATTGAGCATTAGTGGTCTAAAGCCTTGTAGGCTGAGGGTGTTCATGGATGTCTGGAGTGAAAAAAAGGTTGAAGTGGTTATCTGGCTTGAACCAAACCATCATCCATTCCAATAGTTCCTATAACAATATTGAAGATTATATGTTACCAGGCATCTTTGAGCTTCAACCTAGGAGAGTTTCTTGGAGCAATAACCAAACTCATGCAGAATAATTAAATAAATCACTATTTATTTGATTTTCTTCTAGGAACAATTAATTAAACCATTGTTCAATCATTATTCCTTGTCATATTTGACCTAATTATGAAAAATCATCAGATAAATTATTAATTATCTTCTTTTTTTCTAGGAATAATTAATTAATCACTAATTAAATATTATTCCTTGCCAAATTTGAAAAATCCCTTAGGAATAATTAAATAAATCATTATTTATTTGTTATTCCTTAACCAATTTTTTGAGATGATAAATAAATCATTTATTTATTTATTATTTCTAAATAAAAGTTTAAATACATTTTCCCTCCTAACCAAATACAATAAAATGTTCCAAGTGGTTATTCCAGGAATGGGGTTAATAATATTTTATTATTGCTCATTATTCGAGGATAACTCAATATTTTGTTATAAATAGAATGGTTTTCCATTCATTATTCACTTTTGACTATTTTCATTGTTGCACTCATTGCTGTAACTCTAATTAATTTCATTGATGCACTCCATTTCTTTGCCATTTGCGTTCCCATTAAGCTCAAAGATTTTATTTGCTGGGTTTTCACATTATAGAGGAGGGAGACTCTATAGAAGATGAAGATGTTTGAGGATAGCCAAGAACCCATCCCATAGAGGGGGACAGGTAACATTTATTTTTTCCCTTCACAGGTGTTATAATAAAATCTATTCTTTGTTTATCTAGTTTCCATTGGACGTTGGAGTTATTACTGTTTCTTTTTGTTGTTTAACTATGATTGTGGGATATATTAGGACTTTTGTAGGTTCTGTTTCTATCATTTGTTGCATATCTACAATTCTTAGTAGCCATTTTATACTGTTGATATTGTTTATCATCCATAGCCTTAAGTGGGTTCTTTTCATACATCTTTGAGAAGAAAGCACTACAAGAGAAAGAATCTTGGAAAATGCATGGAGCAAGGACCCTTGAAACCCTTATTATTTGGAAAAGAAATGTTGCCTCCAAGTGATCAACATCCAAGTTTGGATATGGGTTCAACCTCAATCCTACGATGAGATTGATTAAATAATTTCTATTTTTCCTTGGGATCAAGTTTAGAAACTTGACCTTCCAACCTTTGCAACTTGACCTCTTTTATCTCCAATGAAATCAATCTACAATTATTTCAAGGAGACAATTTAGAGCTATGAGCAAGTTATTTATGGCATCGAAAGGCAGGGTCTCCTCCTTAGATTTAAATAATTCACCATCTTTCCAATATAGATTACAAAAATATATTCACACCATTGATCTTCAAATGAAACAGATATAATTTGATATGATACTTGTGCTCAGAATTTAGCCTTTAAACCCTTGGTGTTTGACCCGCCAAAAGGAGATGAACTCTTTCGTTGGATTTCTATAGACTTGTAATCAAATTAGAGTCAAGATGGTAGTACTTCCTACAACGAATCTCACAACCTTGCAATACAATTGAAAAGAGACCCTCAAATCTGATAGGAGTTCGATCTTGGCCTCGTCAACTTGAATGGATAAATATGGTAAAGCAGACCGAGTTGTAATCTAAAAATTTGGCAAAGTAATGTTTTCTCTTTTCTTTGCAATAAACTAATAACTCTCAAAATAATGCAGAAAATATCCTTCCAATCAACCGAAAAATAGAACCAACTAGGACGATACGAAACACTATTGAAGATGGAAATGTTGGCTAAGGTGAGCATAAATTCCACCAAAGTTCCTTGCATGAAACCTCCAAATAACCCTGAAAATAATTTAGAATTTTCCAATAAAACCCTCAGGCTGGCAGGATGCATAGCTTTGATACCACTGTAATTTCCCAATCATCAAAATTTTAATCAGTTCTATTACATTGTAGGTGTTCTAATAAAATTCTTGTAGTGAAAACACCGAACACAATAAAGATCTCAGAACACAGCATCTTATTTATGTAAATAAATATAAACAAAATTACAGGCCCACATAAGCACTACTAAAGCTCGCGCCTTGGCATGTATTGCTTCCCATCAATAGAGAAATTAAAGACGGTGAAGCACAATCTTAGATCCTCGATGGATCCACTAGAAAAATTACTCCCATGTGGTTTTCATCCTTGGGATCAACTAGAACTTGCCTTGACAAGCTCTCAAAAAAATAAAAATAGATAAATAACTCTCAATGATTACATTGTTAGGCTCCTATCCCCTTTTATATGCTTCATTGATTCCCTAGAGACTTTATTTTATTGTTTTCACTCAAAAAATGAAGGCATATACCATGGGTCATTGCCATGGGCAACTACCACAGTAAATACCATGGGTAGTTTTGGGTAGCAAATCCCCCCATAGTCGATTTTTGGGGCTTGTAGCCCAAATGTTGGTAAAATGTAATGTAAGCCCCCGCAAAATGCAGGCGCGGAGCACGAGAGTCTAGGGTTGTCTACCCTAAAATATTGTAATTTAGTATAGAATGTGTCTTCCTACCCATGGTCCGCGAACCATGGGAATGTATAAATAGAGCGAGACTCTAAGTGTAGAAGGCAGTTCAATCTTGAGTTTATGTGATATGGTTTTTTGAATGTGATATTCACTCTGAGTCTGTAAGTCTGAGTCTTGGGTTGTAGGAGTAGGAAGAGGCTTTATGGCTGTGTGCGCATAGGCCTCGTAGAATTCACAGCTGTGTGCACAGACCCCTACAGCTGAGTGCACAGGGTGGAATTGGGATTGTGATGGAACATAAGTTTAATAAAAGATAAGTTGATTTGGAAATATTGTGCATCCATTCATAGATATGTAGGTTTATGCTTCTGGTATATGTTTATGCATCTTCTTATAGTTTATGATTGCGCACACTTGTTATGAATGTTTAATAATTGATAAGAATATTGAGCACACAAAATTAACTTAAGATCTATAATAATAATGCAGTAAGGTTAATGGATTTAGACTACACCTCTTCCAGCTCTTTATAGAGCTACGCAAAGATTAGATAGTTGCGTGAAGTAGTGCAACCATGCAGGATCAGTTTGTGAACTTCCCAGACTTCATCAAGACATCCCTATGGTGTGGAAACGTGGTTCTAGCACCCTCCCATACTACCTCGGCTGAGACCTCAGCCTGTGCTCCATGGCCTGTTGCCAAAAGGGCTAGTAGTTTTAGGATTTGTTCGGCTAAAACACTGCTGAACCTGGGTCAGGACCCAACAAGCCAACAAATGGTTTTGTTGCTGGGACCAGGATCTGCCTAAGGGATGCCTGATGTTGGAACACTGCAATCCTACAAAGAAGGAAATTGAAGATTGGTTAGATTAGAAGCTTCATGATTTCATCACATAGGAAAACAGAACTCCACAGATATCCAAGAAGAGCTGGTTGGATCGCTACATATATACGGAAATCCATGAGATTTTCTTCACGTCCTTCTCTTCAGAGTTGTATGATGGGATCGCAAAGTTAGCCGATAGCCAAGGAAGGTATAAGCTCGATCAGCCGATAGTGTGGACTCCAGAGTTAGTGCCTAGACTAGAGGCATCAGAAGATAAGATTGCGCAGGCCATAGAACATTGGCTCGACCGGATAATAGGGGTGCTTATCACTAAATTTGCGATAGACACGACTGTAAGCTACATCGAAGTAGAAAGACATTTTCTCAAGGGACCGCGAGGTAAGTAGATAAAATATTTGAATACTTGGATTAAGATGCTATTATGTCAAAAACAGGTGATGTGAATACATTACTGATTGGAACAATGCAGAGTGGAAAGGTCTACAAAGGTATCGAAGGGTTAGGAAATAATACTTTAATTTCACCTCTACAAGCGATCAATGAAGAGTGCGCTTAGGTTTGTGTGAGGAGTGAAGTTAGTTTAATAAGATATCGCATTCTACATTTATCACCTCCACTCATGCCATCACTCGCTTCACATTCTTCACCCCCATCGTCACCCACCCCCACGGTTCAGCATGCTGAGCACGATTAAGCTACCCATATTCAAAGGAGTAGGAAATAGGGACCCAGATTAGTTCTCGTTCATGGTGAGAGGTATGAGCAGTGTGGGAAGCACAAGGTGTTACAGACAATAACATTAAGAAAGTTGCATTACTGAGCACGTTGCAAGATCGTGTGTTGACGTGTTATATCAAGCACTCAAATGATCATACGAATGCAAGAATAATAGAGATCCAGAATGCATTGAATAGAGAATTTGGCCAGCCGAAATCAGAGACGCAGTAAATCATTGGATTTAAGGAGATCGCGATGCTTCCATGTAAGAACCCCTGAGATGTAGATCAAAGGCTGAAGAGTATGATCCGCGAGGCTAATATGACGCTAATGGATGTGTAGCACCATGTGTGGTTTGTGGCATATTTGACACCCCACCTGAGGATGGTGCTATCGCAGTAGAAGCTTTCAACCCAGGTGGAAGCATTGTAAATGGTGATGAGGTTGCATGAAACACTGATACAGGATCCAGGGTTAGGAATCCAACAGATTCATGCAAAAATACAAAATCTCTACCTGGAAATGCAGAGCTTGAAGTAGGATAGGGAACCATGGCCAAAGGCACGCGAGGAAGTGTGGTGTATAAAATGCAAAGGCTAGGGCCACGATAGGGATCACTATCCGGTATTTGCGAAATACTTGGTAGGATGGGGGGCCATTCCATTGAGACTAGAGACACAAGTAGGGCCGAGTGTGACACCCTCACTATTGTGTACGATCTTCCAGATAGGAGGAAAGCACATGATAAACAACTGTTATCTGTTGCAAAAGTATACCCAGACTCGGCAGCAACTATTTTGTAACTTTTGTAGATGAGTGGGCCACGATGAACGTACTTGTCACAGATATGAATTAATGATGGAGTAGACCCCAGAATATAGAATGGAGATGGAAATGCAAGGCCTCAACCCAGCAGTAGGGATGGTGTGCGTTGGATTGCAGCATTGGGGTTGTGGATGAGGAGGAATGGGACCAGGAAGGGGTTGAGGACAACTAATCTATTACAATTGCGGAGGACCAGGGCACTATGCTCGTGATTGTACCATCCCAATGAGAGTATCTTGTTTGTACAGTGAGAAGTTTGATCATGAAATGATAGATTGTCCTACGCTGATCACCCGATGCATGAGAAAGGGGTGCTATAGCCTACTCTGACTCAGAATATCCAAATGATGAGGTTTGAACCACGCAAAGAAGACCCCAATGTGAACATGATGCTCAGAAGTGGTGTGACCACACAGTAGGATAAGGGGAAGCAGCCCAAGGAAGATACATGGATTCACAAGGCTCCTACAAAGGAACCTAAGTTTGACTTGGAGCGTGCAAAGGAGACATTTATGGAAGCTAAGAAGAGCTTCATGGAGGCCTCTACTTTAGGAAGTAAGGATCAACGAGAGACTGGGATGGATCCTTCTATGCTTACTACCTTTTTAGACACATGTATGAAACCGCTGCATGACAATAAGGGCGTGAAAGGACTACAAGAATTGATAAGTAGGTGTGCAGGGTCAGGTGAATCACTTGTAGTCTGGAAACTAGGAAAGCATACATTGCACACAGAGAGGGAGATGAGATTAACATTGTAGATTGGCAAATATGAAATGGATAAGGTAATCCTATACTTGGGTACAAACATGAATGTGTTACTAAAACAAACATGGGAACGCATGGGTAGGCCCGCGTTATAGTGGTCCTCTATTCAATTACGAATGGCGAACCAACAGAAGAGTTTTCCCATTGGGAGGTTTCAAGGGGTAACATTTGATATATAAGGTGCGAGCACGTAGACAGACTTTGAGGTGATAGAGATTTTTGATGACAAAAACCCTTACCCCATGTTGCTAGGAATCAACTAGGCCACTAATATGAATGGAGTCATCAACCTGAAGAAGCGGAAGCTAATATTTGAGAAGAAGTCTTTACGCATAGTCATTCCACTGGATCCAGCCGAAGGAGCGCGCTACACTGAACCTGCATGCGATGATGGAAGTGATGATGAGTTGGATTGTATCTACAAGAAAATTGCGTGATATTAGGAGTGGGTGAGTCTGACTACATATGGAAGAATCTCGTGGGAGAGCATAGGTTCCTGTACCTTAGATTCAGACGAAGAAGATGAATGTTGGCACAATTGGTTGAATGAGTTGACAATGATGAACTGCAACATGATGACTCAATCACTGCATTATATAATAGCCTAGGCCTGAGATTGATAGCGGTGGATGAATTCTTGAGCAAGTTTGAGAGTGTAGTATTAGAGAAACAGGAGTTCGATGCATTGGAGTGGGCACTGTGTGCGACATCTATGCGTTGGTGGGGAACACATCAAGTAAATTTTGAGAACTGGCACAGCTACAGGAGGATGATGTGGCTATGATTTGAGAAACTAGAATTATGGTCTCCATGTTCATTTATTTTCCAGACACATGGCCACCAGAATGGCACACACCAGATGTGGTGGTGCGTGATGAGATGGAAATTCAAAGACAAAAGGCTACTGCCATGTTGTTAGCACAGCATAAGAGGAACAAACAACTAGCTAAAGAAGTACGAGTGTCCCAGGAAGCAATGAAGGCCACCACAAAAAATCCAACAATAGTAGGGGCCGCTATGACACAGGAAGAAAGAGGCCTGAACTTGACCACAGGGCATGGAGTAAATGATAAGATGGAAGGTGCAAACCCAAGCACCACCTCTACATAATTGAAATGGCCACGCATGATAGAATGAACTAGGCCACGGAAGAAGGCCAAGGCTTCCAAGTTGTATCGAGAGTCTATTACAGTGACTGTGGATGACCTATACGACATTGGCGACACAGTTCGCGAAGTCACGAGGGAGGAGCAGGAGCCAATCATAGAGTAGCAGAATGTGTTGGGAGTGCTCAAGACGTAACTCCAGGAACTTCAGGTGTGATCCCCATAGCAGGGAATTGTAGCCGCCTATGGGGTTATGGGTACATCAACAACTGAGTAGTTGTTGTGGGCCAAAATGGATAATACTGTCATTCTACTGAAAGGAGCACTGATAGTAGACAACCCGGAGGACAGAGTGATCGTGGGCTAGCTCAAGGGACTTGGACTCAACTTGGCCACCCTTCCGTGAGAGATATTATACTAGCTATAGGATGGTACGACGATAGAGCTCCACGCTAGGAAAAGACGCTCAATACAGATGCTCAGTGAGCTGCGAATGAACATTGAGTAGGTGAGCCTCCAATGCGATGAAGTAGTAACACAGACTTAGCAGTTGGAGCAAATTGTCAAGGAAGCATGTCACCACATCCCAGAGCTAGAGATTGTAGCAGACTTACAAGTAGGCATACGGATCCACAAATTGGCCAGTGGATTCTGCGAGGTGAAGGAGGAAGCAATGAGGATCTAGTTGGACCTCAACTTGCAGATCGTAGAGCTAAGGCTGAAGGAGCAACCCTCTATAGTGCTGAAGGTTAGAGAGTAGTGGTACCACGCCATTCAAGTAGGGTTGAAAGCAATAGAGTGAACAATACATTATTGCATAGGCTTACTAGATCAGTCACTCATCACCCTCACTTCATTGCAGGAAGACCCAATGCTACAATGGTTAGAGAAAAAAGCACGAGATTTGTAGCAGGCCTATGAAAATGTTTGGGGGACCACATAGACGGTTACCCTTACTCAGTAGCTGGCCAAGATGAGGGAGGCCCAGGCTCTAAAGGCACAGGTGCACGTTGCGTGTTAGAAAGAAGTAGTGCTTAAGGAACGCATCCAGCCTTGACTTGAGGAAGCATTCATGGTCACTGCCAAGATTGAGGGAAAGTTGGCATAGATGCAAGGTGTATATGGACTCAAGCAAGGACTTGCACCTAACAATGAAGCATCGGAGATATGTGCACAACGAGTACAACAGACAGCAGAGGAATGTGTTGCAGACATAAGTGAAGTGCATAGATTGTTGAATGAACTTCGTGCAAAGATCTCCACACCAGCCGAGTGACTCGAGACGAGTCATGATGATTGTGTTGGGGAAATATTGGGGATCGAATCTCCCCATAATGGATTTTTGGGGCTTGTAGCTTGAATGTTGGTCAAATGTAATGTAATACCCCACAAAATTTGGGTGCAGAGCGCGAGAGTTTAGGGTTGTCTACCCTAAAATATTGTAATTTAGTATAGAATGTGTCGACTTATCCATGGTCCATGGAACATGGGAATGTATTAATAGAGTAAAGCTCTAAATGTAGAAGGCAGTTCAGCCTTGGGTTTAAGTGATATGGGTTTTTTAATGCAATATTCGCTCTAAGTCTATAAGTCTGAGTCGTGGGTTGTAGGAGTAGGAAGAGTCTTTGCAGCTAAGTGCACAGAGGCCTCGTAGAGTCCACAGTTGTGTGCGCGGACCCTTGCAGCTGAGTGCGCAGGGTAGAGTTAGGATTGTGATCGAACATAAGTTTAATAAAATATAAGTCGATTTGGAAATATTGTGCATCCATTCGTAGATCTGTATGTTTATGCATCTTCTTACAATTTATGATTGTGCACACTTGTTATGAATGATGAATAATTGATAAGAATATTGGGCCCACAAAATTAAGTTAAGATCTATAATAATACAACAATAAGGTTAAAGCATTTAGATTGTGCCTCTTCACACTCTTTATCGAGCTACGCGAAGATCAGACAGCAACACGGATTAGTGTGAGCACGCAGGATCGGTTTGCGAACTTCCCAGACTTCATCAAGACATCCCTAGGGTGCGGAAACCTGATTCCAACACCCTCCCATACTACCTCGGGTGAGACCTCAGTCCATGCTCCACGGACTATCACCAAAAGGGCCAGTAGTTTGTTTGGCTAAAACACTTCTGAACCTAGGTTAGGACCCAACAAGCAAACAGGTAGATTCCATCCACTTTAACCATATCCATATAAAAAAAAGAATATTAGAAATCGATCGCTTATTATTTAGTCTATGAAGTTTATGTCTAGGAATTCCCAAAGATCCATAAAAGCATAAACCTAATAGAAATTAGTCATCAACACCACAAAGTATGTTATTTTATTGAGAATATTGAGCACGTGGAAAGATGCTTGTTAAAGTGGATGTTAGAGAAATCCCTAATGCATAGGTCTAACAATAACAAGAATTGTGTTACCTTTTGGGTAATTTTCTTAAGAATCCTAACTATGTCTTAAAAATGTAGCTCTGGCATTAAATTTAAACAATATTCCTTATTGATTTTGGGATTGGGATGAGAAAGAGATAAGAGATATTGTCTATTCTAAAAATAAACATGTTTTCACTTGTATCTTTTCCATAGATAATTTGTCTTTTTCATAAATTAAATGGACAACCTTCTTTCCTTAATTATTCATGAGAAACCATCCTTCCAAGAGGCACTAAGGCCATTTCTAGACAAGTAAGGCCACCTACTAAGTCATATATTTTAAATCCAATGACTTTGCTATGACCTCACTAAGATTTAGTACCTCATACTCTTCTCTAAATTCTCCAACAAATAAATGTACAAATGAATTGGAATTGGGGGTGAGAAGCACTTTTATAGGAAAAACTCTAGTTTTTTTTTCCATTAGGAGTAAATGGTAGCTCGGTTTGACAAACCGTCAACACTATTGGAATTCTCTCACCGATCTCTACAATAAGTCTCCATGTTTCTCATAATTTGAAACTTCGCCACAAAGCTAATTTTTCCATGAGGTCTCACTTTTGGCGCATTAAATCAAATCTCTTAATATGACTCACATGTACTCTTATACCACTTTTCCTTTGAACTTTTAGAATTATGAGCTGAGTTCTATCACGAGTAATCACTATTTTCATTCTATTATGGCGGGCTACATGCCTTTCCCATGTGGAAGCATCATATAGTCACCTTTCTTCAAAGCATTAGAGACGAGTCACCCCTACAGCTATGGAGTCCATTCAAAGTCCCATTGAGTCTTGTTACAATATATTATCCATATATGTGTCACATTCATCCCATTTTTCTTGTATTTGATCTCCATCTATCCTCATGTGCCTTTGAAAATCCTCTGTCTAAGTAATTGACCATCCCTTATGGGATTGTGTTAGTCACTACGAGGTCAACCTTGCATATTATGCTCTGACAAGGTAAATCATAACTCCATGAGTCCCCATATCTTCCAATTATCATCCCTTGTGTCAGTCATTATTAGCCATAATACTATGATCCTTGTGCCTTTGTTGAGGATTCATAATTGGCTAAACTCTGGTGGGCCTGCTTTTGTTAACATCAACACATTTATTCCAGGAGATTAGTCTAGAGGATGGTGTACCTTGGTTTCATATTTCATCCTTTCTTGGTGCCTCTAATCAAGAAAAGTGGATCATTATTTCCCTTTTTCTTGGTTTTTCTGGCATGCTCAAATTCAACTCATTATCGCACGATCAAGAAACATACAGTTGGTGGTTTAGTGATTGTTAGGACCCTACATTGTACCTTTTTTCTCATATATTTTTCTATCATTCCACCATTTTTCAATCCATATTTAAAGTCTATACTATTACTTTAATCCATTTTCCAAAGGTATATAACATTTCTTCTCGTTACTATATGTTTAATTTTTTTTACATATAATTTTACATTACTTTCATAATTAACCATTGATCGGAAATATATAGTTAACAATATAAACTTTGAGACAGGAACTCATACTGTTACCCATTTTGTAGAGATAGCAAAAAAATGACCTGATTTTGAAAAGGGATGATGCAGAACACACGTGTTTTGGCACTATAATTTTTTTTATGTACATAACATGGTAATTCTACACCAGGGCCTTTTTTTAAAATGAATTTTTTTTTTTTGTAATGTATGAAATGTAAAGAATTCTTTTCTAAATTTCATAATTTTTCAAGTGGTCTTTTTCTTCATATTTTCTTGTTTTTAATTTAATTTTATTTTTTTTGTAGTGAGGTTTTTATTGTTTCACATATTTGAAGAAGGTCAATATTTTGAATTTTCGATATTCTACATATTTATACATCGTTAATTAAATTTTCAATCCACAAGAAATAATTGTTTCTAAAAGACAATATTTTTTAACAATTAACATAAAAATAGCCATTTTTAACATAAATATAACTAAAAAACTACACGTTTTGATAATTTTTTGCTACAATTGACATGCGAAAATCACAATTTTTATACGAAAATTTTAACTAAAAATAGTAAATAATAGTTTTTTTAATGAATTTCATGTCAAAATAATAATAATAATAATAATTTTATTTTTTTAAATAATGATTAACTTAAAAATTAATGCGAAAATCACATATTACAAATATTGAACGCATAGCAAACTTAATTGAGTGTATATTCTTCTCATAAAATGTCAAAGTCGAAACATTGCAAGTATAACTACTTAATAGTTACAAAAAATGAGCTTGATTTCCAAGCATAACTTAAATTTAATCAACAACGTCACGTAATCCAAACTCTTCGTCCTGTAGAGTTTCATCATTGTCTTCTAATTGATCTTTGATGTCTGTGAATCTCCCAATGTATGTCTTTCCAAACATCCCATGTAATGGTGGTTGAGGTTCCTTTGCCTTTTTCGCCGCACGTGATTCACTAAAGTCCCCTTTCTTCAACCCAATTTCTTGCATTGCATCTGGAAGAAATTGAAGAGCATTAATTCTTTGCTGAATGAAATTGCAATGTAATGGATCTTTTTCAATTACAATGCAATTTCTTCCTTTTTGAAGGTAACATTGTTGGGCCTCAAAATAGTCCTTATTTTCAGTCCATTATTCACCAATATCTTCACATTCTACCTTCATGTCGCCTCCATTCCACCTCCATATCATTATGTTTACCTCATTATTGGGTCATAACTATGCTTTTCCAAAGTTTATTAATTCTTAACATTTTTAAGTGGATTTATGGCTAAAACTTAGAAAATAATATGCTTATACTTATACCTAACAATTAGAATGAGTTTGTTGACATTTGTAGGTACAAAGGAAGCTTCCAAGGCATCCTTATGTGGCACTCTATGTTCAAATTCGAATTTGAGAAGATCATGAACCTCATGGAGAAGATCATGGACCTCATGGAGGAGATCATGGAGGATAGGGTTATGTGTCACCATTGGTTGAGAAATGTGTGGGTCAAAGGAGAGAATAGTGGGTCTACATTTATGAGGTTGTTATCATAGTTTTGTATAAATAGGAATACCTCCTCCATTCCAAAGGGAGGACTCTTAGAGCATTGTATCCAATTTATGATGGAATAAAGCTTCATTTGACATATATTTTCTTTATGTAGTTTTAGAAATAGTTTTCCATTATGTAGTTTTAGATATAAGTTATCTTAATGTAGTATATGGAATGGCTTGTCACTTTGTTCTTAGGAGAATTGAGCTCACTCTAGAAGGAGCAAAGGAACTTGTTGTTTCATATTAGATCTTAGTTTATTTAATTGCTTAGAAGTTTGAGGATTGGTTTGATGAATGAATTTTCAGTTAGAGTCTTATCGACATATGAGAGGACAACCAAGAGTCTAAGTTAGGCTCTCTCTCTCTATTTGATTTGTAATTGGAATTCATCTTTTTTCTTTTATGTTTCAAGTTATTTCATTTAGTTTACGCTTATGGATGAATTTTAGTTTAGTCTGGATTAGTACAAGAGAGGACCATCAAGAGACTAAGTTAGTCTTTCTCTATTTGAATCTAAACAACAATTAAAGTTCATCCTCTTGTTTGCATTTTAAGTTTCTAGTTTTATGATTTCTCTATGATACTGTAGGGAAGGACAATCAGGATCTCCTTAGTTAGGAGCCTCTTCCCTTGCATATTGTATTGAATCTTAAATAATTGCACTAGACATAGAATTAGTTGCCTACTCCTGCACATATAGTGATGGCATCATCAAAAGCTTACGAGTTTCCCTGGTCGATAATTTAATGCAGCAATTTAAGCACAATAAATTGCCCAACATTGAGCAAGTGGTGGAGGAAAAGGAGCGGGAGGAGTGTTGTACTGGGGCCACCACCCTTGATGAGGTGCATTCCACTGAGGCTGTGGCTGATCGTAGGGGTGAAATGTATGAGCAGTTGGTTGGTCATAATATGGAGATATGAAGGACCAAGGAGGAGGTGTGGACCAGGAAGGATGAGCAGGGGGACCCGAAGAAGGCATGAAAGTGGCTTGATAGGGGTCGTAATAGGTCTGGGATGTCCCTTGAATTCCCTGCTGCTAAGGTATGGGTCCATGTGACCTCCTTTGGCTCATATAATAGAGTGGTTCAGTCGCTCCTTTAGCCCTCTGATATGCAGCTTTGATTCTGGGTAAGGAAGGGCACTGATTTGTGGGATGGTCTTTTTCACAGACAAAACACACTTCTATGGAGTGCAATGGACATTCATTCCTAGGATACTTTTTAGTGCACCTCAGACAAACCTTGGCCAAAGCCCTCTTGGCTTCCTCTTGCTTCCTTTGGATCCGCAAGGTATCCAATTGCATGGTAAGAAATTGCCTCATCTTGCTCTTGAAATCTTCCATCTAATTTGAAAATTCATTTTTGGATAAGCTATTGCTTCCAGCATTTCTATTTGTAGCCATTTGCTCCAGAGGAATGTTTTCTTCTTCTTCTCCCCTAGAGGTTCTTCAAATATGTCCTGTTGTCTACCTAGGGGTTCTTCTTAATCACAACCATCGAAGAAGAGAGAAGGTTGTATTTGTGAAGCAGTGGGGGTGTTGTGCAAACATTTTTCTCACTTATCTCTACTCCTACAAGGCAGGAAATGAAATCTTTTTAGTTGATTTTTGTTTTTTTTCTACTTGTACCTGCAAAACTGAAATAGATTGAACTGCAACTAACTAAAATCTATCTTGCTGAAACGAAAATGTGGAATTGAAATGAAAGCAGGAAAGGACTAATCTATGTTGCTGAAATGAAATTACAGTAATGAAATGCTAAGCTACACTTGCAGAATTGAAATTGCAGAATTGAAATGCTAATCTACACTTGCAGAATTGAAATGCTAATTTACGAAAGCGGGAAATATCTAATCTATGCTTGCTGAAATTAAATGAAAGCAGCAAATGTCTAATCTACTTTTGTAGAAATGAAATTGCAGAATGGAAATGAAACAATCTACTTTACGCTTGCTGAAATAAACTACTCAGTAGAAGGTTGTAGTAGAAAATAGAAGAAAAGCAGCAATCGCCAATACTCTGATGCTTCCCCGGCAAGGGCGAAAAAAATATGGTGGGCCACAGTATTGCAGCAATAATGGTGCAACTCTTAGGACTCCCTTCTTTAATTTATCAATCTGGTAGTTCATAACAAACTTGGAAGCGACGGTGTTGTATGCACAAGTACTAGCTCTTGCCACGGCTGTCACTTGATTAGCTGGCACAAGTTTGCTAGGAGCTTAAGCCAACTTCTATGAGTACTTAGAAGAAGATTTTAACTATGATGGAAAAAAGCTAACTCAAAGGAGGCTAGTCTACTTGCAGAAAGAAGTTGAAAGATGAAAAGAAATGCAAACCCTAGCAAACCCTAGTTTTACCGACTAGCCCTATTGGTGCAAACAAAAGTGATGAAAGTGGTGAAAATGGATGCCATTGACTTTTAGAAAGGTAAAATGCACGTGACTAAGCTACTTCTACAATAAAATCTAGAAAAAAATATCTTTTTTTATTTTTGAGTAAGTTGTCAAAATTATTATGCATGTGCTTTAACTGTTTTTTACTGTGCAGAGGTTGATTTGCGAAAGGAAAAGCTTGCAGGAGGTTGGGAAGGTGATAAGAGGGCCTAAGGGGTCCCTAGCACCCTTCCAGAGAGTTTCACAGTGATCAAATCTCAAGAAACCACATTTAGCTTCTACAGGAAGTCTATAGGGGTTCTACATGATGTACTGTAGCTTGTACAGGATGTTCCAAAAAGAGGATTTTGGAGGGTTAATGGAGGAAAAATGGTGGGAAAGTGGAAATGGAGGTTGGATA
This sequence comes from Pinus taeda, assembly GCA_000404065.3. Taxonomy (NCBI): domain Eukaryota; kingdom Viridiplantae; phylum Streptophyta; class Pinopsida; order Pinales; family Pinaceae; genus Pinus; species Pinus taeda. The sequence goes on along the minus strand of APFE031271281.1, from coordinate 5,846 downwards.
AGGATGTTAAGGGCTCTAGGACCTGGTGAATGAGGATAAGGAGCGATTGGATTTGTTTGAGCATGGAGGGAGCAATGATGCACAAGGATGAGAATTAGGTCAAGTTGGAAAAGGGGTGGCGAATGAAATGGGAGAATCTGAGTTAGGGGGTTGGAGTAGGTTGTCTGCAGGGGTAATTTTAGGGGCGAATAATCGCCCAAAGGCGAAATTTAAGGCTTTTATATTTTAATGGGGCGAATTTTTAATTAAAATAATAATTTTTTTTTATATATAATTAGCCCTCATTTTATTCAAAAATTAATTTATTTTTTTATTTTCGCCCAGGACAGATACGCTAACCGAAATAAGATTTTGTTAAAATCACCCCATTTTGATATTTACTAAATCGAATTTTCTTAAAATCGCCCCATTTTGATATTTGCTCCTGGTTTTTGGGAGCGAAAATGCAATTATACCGTAGAAGCGAAGGACTTATAAAAGTATAAAAAGAGTATAGATTTTCTTTGAATTAAATTTAGGTGGACTATACAGTTTTTTCGTTACAATTGCATCTTCGCTCCTTTTAACGGTGATGTTGACACAGAAACGCGAGAGCAGATAGCAGACACGATGGCTTCAAAGGGAACGCTATTCGCACTGTTAATGGTGGTGTTTACAGCACAGACGATCACGGCGCAGCTTCCAATTCCTCACGATACGATGCCTTTGTGTACAAGAATCGTCTACATGCGAATTCAGTGCTGGTGGAGGCGTTCTTTGACCCCCTCTGTCCAGACAGCAGGGACTCATGGTGGCCATTGAAGAAGGTCCTTCGCTTCTACGGTGACAAGATTACCTTCATTGTCCATCCCTATGCATTACTGTATGCTTTCTCATCCTTTCCGTTAAATTTCCATGTCCTGTTTCTTCTTTCTCCGTTAAATTTCCGTGTACTGTGTCTACTGTTAAAGAAAAAGGTTTTTAATTATTTCTTATACATATGAAATCTGTAGGACTAAATCTTCCCATCATTTAATTATTGGATCGTCTGTACGCTGGTTCTAATCGATGTATTTCCTACTCTGCAAATAATATTCTGTGCAATCAAATCTGTATTAATGTTTGTGTGTTAGACTGCGTGTCAATTTTCGAACTGTCTATGTCAATATAGTCCGAATGTTAGAGTTAGTGTCCATGTTAATGCTCAGACCGATCTTTCTTGGTTTCAATTTGCCCACAGAAGAATTTTAAATTTGTTTTAAGATTTATATGGATGGTGGAGATTTCATTTAAAAATAATATTTTCATCTTCTGAAAGTTATTTCAAACTCTGGTCTTGTAAGTTTATCTTCTTAGAAACGTTAATCCTCTTTTAAAAATTGGATGGAAAATATGAAAATCTAAAACACGTCTCTACCTGTCACGCTTTCTCCGATCCTGGCCATTCTATTCAGGCATGTTCTATGCAAAAATTACTTACTGAGGTGGGAAAGGCGGATTGGGTTATCAGTGAAAGACAGAGATATGGAATGTATGCATCATGCGATGCAAGCGGAGGGATATGTGGTTACAACACTTCCGCTTCAACTGCGCCGTTCGTTTGCTACTGCAAGGATGGCCCCCAGGCACATAAATGCCCCAGCGACGGTATGCTCTATTCTCAACTCTTTTCAACACCGTTATTTTGAGTTTATTTTTATTAAGGATTTTTGGAATATTTTGGAATCTAGTGATGAAAAAGAGTAAGAGTTAAAGTAAAAATAAAGCTAAATAATTGATATAAAGTTCCAGAATATTCCAGAATCAATAATCAAAATAAAAATATTATAAATTTACACAATTATAAATAAATAGAAATAAAAACTCGAACGTAACTAATTGGAAACTTAAAGAGCATTGCAAATCCTTTTCATTATTAAATAGACTTTATAATATTGCATGTTCTTTTCATCATTAACTAGAGTTTACAGTAAATCAAGTACATTACATGTCCTCCTTTACTTAATTAAAGAGAGATTATTTTTAACCGATCCTCCAGCCTCCTGCTTTACTTATGATACTTCTCCTTTACTTATGAAAGTTGTTACGGCTTCTCTACAGGTCGTCGATCAGCCATTATAACAGGTAAACCAAAAAATACTATTTCTTATCTCAGTATCTCTGACTTTTCATTTCAAAATGAATTTATATTTTGTTTTCATTTTCTGTTTCCAAGATAACATTTTGTACTTCGTTCCACCGCAGGTTGCTTCTTTGGAGTTGCTCTTCTGGCAGCAGCAATAGCAACGGTGCTCTTCACGTACTATGCCTGCAAGAGGAGAAAATCTCATCCCTATACTCAAAAACCAAATTGATCACGTCAGATAGCAGGGCAAAGAAATGGCTTGAGGGGGAAGTTAGCTTTCCATCTCAAAATCCAAATTGATCATGTCAGATGGCAGGGCAAAGAAACCTCAAAATCCAAATTGATCATGTCAGATAGCAGGGCAAAGAAATGGCTTGAGGGGAAAGTTAGCGAACTTGGTCTTCCCGCCGGGGTTTAGATGTTAGTGAACTTTGGTCTTCCTGCAGGGGTTTAGATGTTAGTGAACTTTGTTCTTCCTGCCAGGGTTTATTTATCTAGATAACCAATATTTACGATGCTATTTACGAAGGGCAACGCTACTACGTATAATTTTCCTGTACCTTCCATGGCCATGTTGCGATGGAGCCGAATTTGACTCTTGAATTCGCTTTTCTGTGAGTCTCGGATCAATAAAGCAAAGAAGACTCGAAGCGGAATGAAGGGTGTACGTGAGATCAAATCAGCTCTCCACGTTCTGTTCCTACACACAGTGTGTGAGATTTCAGTAGTATTGCGTTCTATTCATATCAATATCTAGGTATATATCTTTCATGATTTCTCATTTTACTTGAAATGGTTTTTTATGATTTCTTTTTAACTTAAAACTTAAACTGGTTGCATGATAGGGAGTTTCTGTGGATATTTTATTTGTTTTTAAATTGGGGTAGAATTCAATGAGGATGTGTTCAACTTATAAATTTGAGTTGAGACATAAACTCTTCAGAGATTTTTCATAGTGATGACTTTATATAATCTATATATGTAACCAAAAAAAATTATTTTAAACAATTGGAAGATCATTGGAATGAAGTCAACCAAATTTTTTAATTAAAATGCTTTATCTTTATAAATTTTGGTTTTTTAGTGGGATAATTTTTTTGTTAAATTATTTCTGAATTACACAACTATTTGTTAGAACCATAAATTTATTTTGAGTTTTTCAGGATTCCAGGATTCGAGCGTTTTGAGGATTTTTTATAACACAAATTTTACCTAAGTAATAATAATAATAAAATATTTTAAGTAATAAAAATCATAATTTAACCAAAAATTATTTTATTTCAGAAATTTCAAAACTTATATATATAATTAATAAACAATAAGTTTTTTTGGTATTTTTTCCTGGTAAATTTTAATTAAAATTTTGTTAAATTTTCTTAAAAATTTAAATTTAAATTATTTAATTTGTAAAATTCTAATACATCAAAACGTTTACAAATTTAAAAATATATTTTTAACAGTCATCTACGTTAGCCTCCTTTCAAACATCCTCTAGTTTCCCTTGTCGGTTTGACATGAAATCTGGGCACGGTTGCTTTTAAGTGCTGATATCTTGACAAACAAAACACACATTTACTGGTTATTAATTGGAAAATGTTCCACACTATATCACAAACCAGGTTAAGGAAGAACCAATGCGATTTGATTAAGAACGGGTCAAATACGACCAATGTGATTTCAGCTCAGAATGAGAAATTGAACTTTCAAAAAATTTGACTGGCGTGGCTCTTTGGTTAGCATGGTTTTTTTGAAATTACCTTTTTTATATTTATTTTTTCATCGTTTATTATATAAAATATTGTGTTTTGTATTTTTTTTCATCTATTATTATATAAAATATATAATTTATAAAAAACATGCGTTTTATATTTATTTTTACATCATTTATTATATAAAAAAAAATCAGAAGTTTATAAATAGGTTTAACAATTTTTACTAATTTAATCATAGTTTGATTATTTAGATTAACGGAGGATATTCTCAATGATAATGTTTTTAGAAATTTATATATATTTTTGAATAAAATTAAAAAATGTTTGTTATGATAAAAAAAAAAGAATATATATGTTAGATCTATAATAGTTTTATTATACTTGTAGTAGGCATGGTATTAGACTTTTAATTTTACTTTTCAGTGTGTATTAGTTTGTTTTTGACTAAACATTTTTGATACTTGTCCATAATTTAAGATTGGAAATTCCATTTTTGTTATTTTTTATTATTGTTTAAATTTATGTATTTGTAAAGTGATTGGTTGAGATTTTATGATGGGTTGTTTAGTAACTTCCATTTTTATTAGTTACTATTATTTAGTGTTTAGTTTTATTTCCTTTTCATTTGACTTTCTTATTTATTTATTTATTATTTCTATTTTCATGACTTATAGTTTTTCTTAGTGTTTAAAATTTAAGATTTATTATTACTAGCAATTGTCCCAAAAGGTACAAAGAGAGGACGGTAGGATTATTAAATTAGAATTGTTGAATTTCTCTAGAAGAGATGTTGGTTCAAGCCTACAAGGAGCAAAGAGATTTGATGTTTGAAGTTCTATGCTTTTTGGACACCATATTTCTTTAAATACAACTTAATTTTAAAGTTCAAGCCCAATGCAGTTCTGCCATGTAGACGCACACTTAAATCGCTACTGGGCTTATGATATTGACAAATTCAAAGTAAATTGGTATACAAGAGAATGTACCAAGCTAAACCACAAGTTACACATCTTCAGACCTGAAAAAGTACATAACAATGGTTTGGCAAATCAATAGCGATATCATAATTTCTTTTCTTTCCACATACATACAATTGCTCCAAAGGCAAGGACAAGAAATTTTTCAGCTCTTCAACACAGTAACCTATTAATGAAACAATTTTTTCATTATGGGCAAAAACAATTCCAGCACTAACTCCTCACAGGAAAGGAAACGTCTTCAAGCAACTAAATTTAACATAAGATCAGAAACTGAAACATATATACGCAACTAAAGAGAATAAGAGTAATTACTTTGTTCATTCGAGGTCGAAACTGAGCTGCCTCTCTAACAACATGCTTCACCAATGACCAACACAAACCTGTTTGCAACCATAGAGATTTGAAAGATATTTACAAGAAAAGAAAGGAATCCTAGATAAAATCAATCCACAAACCTGTTGTTTAAACAGGGCATGTAAGGATCATGGACAGGAGTACAAGGCCTTAATGACATGCTTCTTGAGTGAACAGATAATTGGGCTTAAGTAGATAAAGTCTGTTGGTCACGCCTTCCATTATGTCTATCAATCCGAATAATTTCTTAGCTTGAATAGAAGATTCTTCAACCACGCTTCTGTATTCTGCTCTATAACCACGAGACCACTTGTTTTGGCCCCATTGTAGGAGAAGATCTCCTCATTCTGCAACGCGATGCCTTAAGGGCTGGTTTTCTTGGCTAGTCTTTCTATCTTCACTCTTCTCACGAAATAGTTCTAGAATGGAGTTTACGTATTCGAGAACTTTCTGGTGGTTCCCGTTGCTGCTTGTTGATGACCCTCCTTTCTTCCTTACTGTCTTTCCTTCCAAAAGGGTACTGGGATGGATCCCATTTAAAATCCTTCCATTCTCGAGGTTTTCTTCCTTCTTGCATAGTTTCACTTGTGTCTTTTTTCATTACTCATCGGCATAGAATCCGCGCTAGCCCTTGATATCTCCACATAGGAATCACAAGCGTAACATAAATTTTTGGCCACAAATTTAGTTTGCAAG
>APFE031271277.1:26154-53991 GCA_000404065.3 Pinus taeda | reverse complement strand
TCTATCATACACAATTCTTCAGCAGATAAAACTTCATCTATCATACCTGAATCGACCTGATTCGCTTCGTTCTTCAGGTTTTCGGATTCCTTTCGTTTCCAACAGTCCTTCTTCAAGTGTCCAACTTTATTTCAGTTCCAACATTTCACTTTACACTTCTTTCCTTTCGATTTCGACCTGGAAGTTCCCCTTGATTTTTCTCCTCTTTCCTTTGAGCGTCCTCTAGCGACCATGGCTTCTGATGCAGCTATTTCTGTGTTGGATTTCCTTCGTACTTCTTCAGACAGAAGCGCTCCCACGACTGATTCAAACTTCAAAGAATCAGCAGAGCTGAAACTGATTGAAGTTACGAAGTGATCCCATGATTCAGGTAGAGAACACAGCAAGGTTCTGGCTTTATCTTCTTCCTGTATTTTGACTTCCATATCTGTTAATTGACATATTAGTGTATTAAAAACATTCAAATGTTCTGCAACGTTTGAACCTTCTTTCATTCTAAGGCTGTATAACTGCCTTTTCAGATAAATTTTGTTGGTCAATGATTTTGTCATTTAGAGATTTTCAAGTTTCTCCCACAATCCTGACGCCGTAGACTCTTCAACAATGTTGAAGAGAACTTCATCCGCTAGACATAGCCGGATGGTACTGAGAGCTCGGGCATCCAAGTCCTCCCAGTCTAAAGTGGTCATGGTTGCAGGTTTTTTAGTCGCCCCATCCAATGTCTTGTGCAACCCTTGTTGCACAAGCAGATCCTTAACCTTCAGTTTCCAAAGAGCAAAATTGCTCTTTCCGGTGAATTTCTCCACCTCGAATTTTGCATTCGACATCTTGGCCATTTATCCTTTCCTAGGGTTTCAGACTTTCTAGGGTTTTATATTCCTTTAAAAAACAAACTCCTTATTTCTCCAACTAAATAAAAACCCTGAAAAAATTTATGTTCTTGTTTCTTTAAAAAAGTAAACCTGTCTTCTTTTCCTAAAACCCTGAAAAATTTTTTGTTCTTGTTCTTGTTTCTTTCCTTAAAAAAATAAATCTGTCTTCTTTTCCTTTATTCTCAATTTAAAGAACTTCACTTTCACAGTGTTAAATTTTTTTTTATGCCTGACTGCTTTTTGGAAAAACTGTTCTTGTTTGACTGCTTTCTGATTAAAAAAAAATTCTGAATAAAAAAAAATACCCGGATTTCGGCAGCCCAAAATACTGCTTATGCTCCAGCACCACGCCCAATTCTGAACAACGCAGGCTCCTTCACAGGCATGATGCAAACTTCAAGCTGCAGCACCTTCAGCAGGCTCACGCAGGCTCCTTCACCTCACAGGCAGCACCTTCAGCAGGCTCTCACAGGCTCCTTCACCTCTCCACCTCACAGGCAGCACCTTCAGCAGGCTCACGCAGGCTCCTTCACCTCTTCACCTCACAGGCAACACCTTCAGCAGGCTCCTTCACCTCACAGCCAATCACGCAGGCTCTGATACCACTTATTGAAAACCGAGACAGATAAATAGATAATGAACAGATAAAGAAATAGTTACAGAACGACAAGATATGAAAATACTGAATTTAGGATTGAATGAATGAATATGATGATCCGCTCTGATCCGATTTAGATGTTATTACATTATTTATATCCTATCTAACATTACATAACTGGATGGAAGCACCTAACTACAATCGTTACATAACTGGACGGAACCACCTAACTACAATACAGTTAAACAGTTAAAGACCTAACTAAATTCGTTGTCACAACTAACAATCCATCCTTATATACCCATGATCCTCCCCACTTCTAGTCAATGTGGGACTTTGGTTGTATACCCAACAATCCTCCCCTCGAACAAAGGACCATCGAGCCTCCCCTCAAACGATTATCCATCCGTCCACTCCCTACCAACCATGATTCTCCCCTCCAATGCGTTGGAAGCACACGCCTTACATGGAACACCACCTGCCTCGAGAGCTCGCTCTATCCCAGGTCAATTCCTCTTCACCGTGTTGGGACCAGGACATGTCCATGAAAAATCCAGAGGACACGTCCATGAAGAATCCGGAGCACACTGCCTGTCTAACCGAGCTCATCCACGGATCCCATCGTGATATTACCAGGGCCCACCACCTTCATTCGACATTCCGAGGATTCATCCACTTGGCTAACTTTGGGGCATGCCTCTGATACCACTTGTAAGGACTCTGGACACGACATATCTCCACAATCGTATGATATTTTCCACTTTGGGCCTAAGCCCTCATGGATTTGCTTTTGGACTTACCCCAAAAGGCCTCATACCAATGAAGATATTTGTCCATCCTTATATACCCATGATCCTCCCCACTTCTAGTCAATGTGGGACTTTGGTCGTATACCCAACAGTGGCTTCACCAAGGACAAGATCTTCACTTCAGCTAGTAATTTCGCCTCCCATACAACATCAAGCCCTTCACAGATGAGGTATTGTGCGATGTTGCTACTCTTTAAGTTTATGATGTACTACTAGGCCAATCATAGTTGTGGAAGCGTCATGCTATATATGAGTCGAGGCCTCACACTTTTATTATTTCTTTGGGTAATAAGTTATTATTTCTGATGCTCTCTCAAAGTAAGGGGAATATCGTAGTAACATCCATGGCCCTTGAGAAGGATTCCTCCACACAACAGAAATAGGTAGATACAATCGTGGAAAAATATAGAGACATCTTATTCTCACCCACATGGGTACCCTTGCACTGTGAGGTCAATAATTCCATCGATCTGACTCCTGGAGTACCTCTACCCAACGGGTTGATATATCATCACTCTATTCTATAAAATGAAGATATCAAGCGACAAATCCAGGAGTTGGTACGAAAAGGGAACATCTGACCAAGTTCCTCGCCTTGTGGGAGCCTGATTATACTTGTACAAAAGAAGGATGGGACCTGGAGGCTCTGCATTGATAATCATGCACTAAACAAAATCATTGTCTAGAACAGGTATCCAATCCCATGGATTGATGACCTTCTGGACCAACTCAAGGGGACCAATTATTTTAACAAGATCGATCTGAAGTCTCACTATCACCATGTTCCAATAGATACGACAGATGTATGGAAGACCACCTTCAAATCCAAGGAAGGCTTTTTTGAATGGTTGGTTATGCCCTTCAGGTTGAAAAATGACTCTGCTACTTTTATGAGCCTAATGGATGACATTTTGCAACCCTTCACCAACTCATTCGTGGGTTTTTTATCTGGACGACATTCTCATCTTCAACAAGAGTTGGGAAGAACACTTGCAACACATTCGACAGGTCCTTGAAACCCTTCACAACAAAAAATGTGCGCCAATTTAGAGAAATGCACCTTTGGCATGAGCCAGGTCCAATATCTAGGTTACATCATAGATGAGTGCGGTGTGCATGTGGATTTGACTAAGGTCCAAGTCATTTAGGATTGGCCAACCTCAACCACTCTAATAGAGCTTCACAACTTTTTGGGCCTCGCAAATTTTTATCGGAGGTTTGTGTTGGGATTCTCCCATATCACTTGGCCTTCGAGTCAGATTACCAAGGGCAGGGTGAAAGAAACATTTTCTTGATCCGAGTACCAATAGAAGGCATTCGTTGAGTTGAAGCATCACTTATTCTTTAAACCAGTACTCGCATTAACAGATATGCAACATCCATTTGAAATTGAGATAGACACCTCTGACTATGCTATTAGTGCAGTCCTCACCCATCACAGGCATCCAATGGCCTACCATAGTGAGACACTTTCTGATACAATTTGGAAGTACCCCACCTATGACAAAGAGAAGTATTCCATCGTGCAGCCTTGTTGACAATGGAAGCATTACATTCTGAGGAAGGAGACGACCATCCACACCGATCATTGACCTCTTCAGTTTATGCAGACACAAGGGAAGATGTAGAACAATCGCCATCAGAAGTGGTCTACATATCTTCAACAATTCCACTTGAACATTAAATACAAAAGGGCAACACCAATCATGTTACAAACTGCCTCAGTCGGTCCCTAGTTGCATCACTAACTACTATTCTCAACTCTTATGGCCATGAGACCTCTGAATGGCCATAATTATACAAAAATGATCCAGAGTTTGCCTCCACATACCATATGCTAGTATATGGCAAGGAAGTTTCTAATTTCCACCTTTAGGACACATTATTATGCTACTAGAGCCACCTTTGTGTTCCTTCAAGTGAGTGTGCCAAGATGATTTGGGAGGTACACTATAGTCAGGTCGCGGGACACTTGTACAACAAAAATAATTTTATTGGCCAAAAATCTGACTGGAAGCTGGGAAATATATCAGATCCTACACTGCCTACGCCATTGTCAAGTCAAACATCAAGAAGCAAGGCCTGTACACTCCTTTGCCTATTCCTAGCCAGTGTTGGGAATCCATCTCCATGGACTATATGTTTTGCCTCCATTCTACCAAGAAAGGTAATGACTGTGTATATGTGGTTGTGGAATTTTTTTCTAAGATGACTATATTGACGGCATGCAAGAAGAGTATCATAGTAGAGGATACCGCCAAACTTTTCTTTGAATGAGTGTGTGTACATTTTTGGATCTCATAGACGATTATACTAGATTGGGATAACAGGTTCATAAACACATTCTAGTCAACCCTATGGACACTATTGGACACCAAGATCACCAATTCGACTGCATTCCATCCTCAGACTGATGGACGAATGGAGGTCGTTAATAGGATGATTGTGAACGTACTCTACATGTAAAACTCCAAACATCCATGAACATGGGATGTGAGTCTTCCCTATGTGTAACATAACTATAACAAAGCTCTCCATAGCTCAACAGGTTGCAGTCCCTTTCAAGTAGGTCTAGGATTTAAACCATTATGTATGATTGATGTTGTCATGCTATCCGACTACACAGATAGAATCCACACATGTATTGTCTAAGGTTGATAAAGCAACCTGATTTATTGAACACATCCAACACATCCGCCAGTAGTTTCACGACATCTTGGAGAAGTCAAATACCAAGTACAAGATGCAACATGATCAACATCTAGTGCCACACAAGTTTCTGGTGGACGACAAAGTTTGGTTCCATTTGCAGAAAGAACGCCTTACCAGATCCCATTGAAATAGCATACCACTCTGATATGGGCCTTACACCACTACCAAGTGTATGGGAGATGATGCTTTTGAGCTCAACATTCCCCCATTCCTTGGCCTGCACCAAGTGTTTAATGTTGACCGTCTTCGACCATACTTTCCACCATTACTCGACACATCAGATATTTCATAACAAATCACACCAACAAAGTTAAACCCAAAATGCATAGAATAGGCCACAACTAATCATATCATGGACACATATATCAAGAACTCTCACCAACAAAAGATCCAACTATATCAAGTTGTTAAGGCTGGCCAACTCCCACATCAAGGCAAGTGGCTCATGAGGGACCAAGTTCAACAGAATTTTCCCCATCTCATGGAAGCACTTAATGCAATGGGGATCATTTCTTCCTAAGGGGGGAGGAATGGTCCAGCTAGATATTGGTGGCCACCCACCTATTCCACTCGGACTCCACCATTGTCTCTTTCAGTTTTTCAGTTTCCTTAATTATAGCACAACTTACTATTTTTGGTAGTTTTTCAGGTCCTAAACTTCCGAAGCCGTTTTGAGGCCCTAAACAACATTTTTTGGGAAAAATGGGCAAGGAATCAAAATTTGTATTCCTCATATAGATATTTCTAACAAGGTATTGTGTGCGTCAAACGAAGATCTTGTTCCAATGTTATGACCCTAGGAAGTTGATGTACCAATTTACCCAAACAGGGCCCATAGTTTTGGCACTTCATCTCCTAAGGTTATCTTCTTGGATGTTTAGGGTTTTCCATTTTTCTCAATAATAATAGGCCTTCGAGCCTCATTGTAACATAGTTCAGAGGCATGTAGCTACCACATCTATTCTCAAAGATAAACTACCATTGCCTGAGCTAGTTTATTTCCATTTTCTATGTAAGCATATTCCAGTTCTTTGATATTAATTAAATGAAGTTTTATTCCTGCTGCATCTCTAGTTTTATGTTTATATCTATATTCTGTTGCGATCTTGCATAAATCTGGATCAGCTTAAAAAGGGTTTTTTGGGTTAACATTGTGTTTATATATGGCTTAATATCTAAGGAAATCTTATACTAGTATTGCTTATAAATGGGTAGTAATAAATCCATTATACCCTTTCCTTGGCCCAGTTAACACCCAAGTTCCTTTAGTTGAGGTACCCAATCAATGTTCACCTCCCCCTTATGGACAAGTGTATGCATAATATAATGTTTTGAACCCCCACCCAATTAGAATCCAAAGAAGAAGAATAAGGGTAAGGATAAACACAATTCCTAGAACCAAATAAACCAAGGAAATCAAGATCGAAAACCTAATACCAATACTGAGGGAAGTTACAATTCCAATAATTAAGGACAAGGTAATAATCCACAATCCAAGCAAGGGAGAAACTTTGCACCAAAAAATTATACTAATTTTGGTGCTTGTGGAAATTGCACCTATGAGTGTCCTTTATCACCTAAAACATGTCATATGTTGAAGGAAACTAAGGCTTCCAAGTGCACTAATTAGTTACGACCTTATTCCACCCAACCCTCAGCTTTGAAACAACCTATGTTAAGGAAGAATTTCCCTACATAGGGTTATGTAGGCATACAGGAAACCAATATTTTTGGGTCACATATCTAGAAATGACACCTTTCAAATTCTACACATCAATTTGATTGACGCAAACCTAACCACTTGATCTTATTAACATGGCCCACCACCTAAATCCACACATGCATTGTCTGAGGTTTATAAAGCAACTGGATTTATTGAACACATCCAACACATCCGCCAATAGGTTCATGACATCTTGGAGAAGTCAAATGCCAAGTACAAGAAGCGACATGATCAACATCTGGTGCCACACAAGTTTCATGTGGATGAAAAGGTTTGGTGTTATTTTAAGAAAGAACACCTTGCCGAAGCCCATTGAAATCTCAGACCGCTCCGATATGGTCCTTACACCATTACCAAGGCTATGGGAGACAATGATTTTGAGCTCAATGTTGGCATTATGACACAGGTTTGGTGCTATGACACAAAGGTTGTCCTTGATGGCAACTCACTCAGATGACAGATCACATTTTAGGATCACAGAATGAAGGAAAAAGAGGTATACGCAGGTTCCCCTTAACCAAACCACGTATACATGTGGGTTCGTCGACCAAAAGGCGCGTATGTGTATACACGCACTTTCACACAAGGAAAGGTGCGTACATGTTGGAGAACTTGTTTTTGGTTCGTGGTATTTGGTCTATGGTATTGTGATCCATGGTATTGGTCCAATGTATCTTGTCTGATGTGTTGACCCCAGGTATTTGGTCCAAGGTATTAGTTCTAAGTGGTTTTGGACCATGATATTGAGTAAGGCCTAAGACTATAAAAGGAGGAAGAGATCATTAGGAAAAGGTACTCAAGTATTGAATATCTAATGAAGAGCAAGATCTAGAATATTGATCATTGGGTAATGGTGCATAGCTGGATCTGAATCAAGGAGGAACCTGAGTGCTTGAAGAAGGACAAGTTCTATTGATGGGTCAAGATCTTAAGGCTTGAAGACAAGTATCTTTGTGTGGTTTTTGATATTTTATTTGAATAATTGGCACATGTCGTAATCTGTAAATCTGATGATCTAGGTAAAACTGATGTCTGAATAGTGGTAAAAGTTAAATCATCTTTTACAGATTTGTACGCAAGTTCAGTATAGCAAAGGTGTGTATACACATTGGTTCGACATTTCAAAACTATGTATATGTAGTTCCGCCTTGAGAAAAGTGCGTATGCACACAGGTTCGACACATTGAAGTAGCGTACACCTCATAAAATATGTTTTAGCTACTTCTGTTTAATGTTGCAGTGTTCTGGGTTTTGGTTACTGTTACTGCATTCTGGTTACAACATTCAGAAAAGTGATTGTTTGATTCAGTTTTGGTTGGTGTAAAGGAGATTGGTTTAGATAGATTTGATGTTTGATTGATGTTATTGATGGATCCAGTCTGAAAATTAATTAAACGTGGTCCCTAGAAGAAAAGAGAAGGTTGTAGCCTTCTGTAGGTCGACACCTACGTACTAGTAAACACAATAGCTAGTACAAGAGCTAAGGGGGTTGTAGCTCCCTTCCAAGAAAAGCTGGAGAACGATAGAAGGTTGTAGCCTTTTGTGGGTAGAAGCTTGCGTACTAGTATAAGATTGCACCAGTACAAAATTTGTAAAAATAAGTTTCTTATTAAAGAAAGACAAAGACGATTGCAGCAGGTGGTTTTCACCCACATTGGGTTTCCACCTTATATCTTGTGTTCATGTGTGTGATTGCCTATTCTGTTTACTGCATTTGAATATTGGTTATATGGTTCTGATACATAGATTAAAGATCAAATAACTAAATTATAAGTTTGCAAGGTATACGTTGGTTGCTTTAAACACAGTTGTGTATACACGCAAGTTTCATTAACACAAGTAGTGTATATAAATCTTTTTATGGAAATGAAATATTGTTAAATTGCTAATACTGATTCACCCCCCTCTCAGTATTATTTCCAACACTCAACATTTCCCATTCCTTGGCTTGCACCAAGTGTTTAATGTTGACCGCCTTCGACCATACTTTCCACCATTATTGGACACATAAGATATTACATAACAAATCACACCAACAAAGTTAAACCTAGACTACATGGAGCATACCACAAATGATCATATCATGGACACATAGATGAAGAACACTCACCAACAGAAGATCCAACTATTTTGGGTTGTTAAATATGGCTAACTCCTGCACCAAGGCAAGTGGTTGACGAGGGACCAAGTTCAACAGAATTTTCCCCATCTCATAGAAGCACTCAATGCAATGGGGACCATTGCTTCCTAAGGGGGGATGACTAATCCAGGGGGATATTGGTGGCCACCCAACTATTCCACTCAGACCCCCACTAGTGTCTCTTTCAGTTTTCCAATTTCCTTAATTGTAGCACAATTTACTATTTTTGGCATTTTTTCGGGTCCTGAATTTTCGGAGCCGTTTTGAGGCCCTAACCAACATTTTTTGGGAAAAATGGGAAAGCATTCAAAATTTTTAATCCTCAAATAAATATTTCTAATGATTTATTATGCATGTCAAACAGAGATCGTGCGCTAATGTTACGACCCCAGGAAGTTGATGTACCAATTTACCCAAACGGGGCCCATAGTTTCGGTGTTTCATCTCATAGGGTTAGGTTTTTGGATTTTTAGGGTTTTCCATTGTTTATCAATAATAAATAGGCCTTCGAGCCTCATTGTAACATAGTTCAGAGGCATGTAGCTGCCACATCCCTTCTCAAAGACAAGCTACCATTTCCTGAGCTAGTTTATTTCCATTTTGTATGTAAGCATATTTCAATTCTTTGATATTAATTAAATGAAGTTTTATTCCTGTTGCATCTCTGTTTCTATGTTTATATCTATATTTTGTTGCATTCCTGCACAAATCTGGATCAACTTAATAGGGGCTTTTGGGTTAACATTGTGTTTATATTTGGTTTAATATCTAAGGAAATCTTACTCTAGTATTACTTATAAATGGGTAGTAATAAATCCATATTACCCTTTCCTTGGCCCACTTTACATCCAAGTTCCTTCAGTAGAGGCACCCAATCAATCTTCACCTCCCCTTTATGGACAAATGTATGCATAATATAATGTTTTGAACCCCCACCCAATTAGAATCCCAAGAAGAAGAATAAGGGGAAGGATAAACATAATTCCTAGAACCAAAGAAACCAAGGAAATCAAGATCAAAATCCTAATATTAATACCGAGGGAAGTTATAATTTCAATAATTAAAGACAAGGTAATAATCCACAATCCAAGCAAGGGAGAAACTTTGCACCAAAAAAATTATACTAATTTTGGTGATTGTGGAAATTACACCTATGAGTGTCCTTTATCACCTAAACCGTGTCATATGTAGGAGAAAACTGAGGCTTCCAAGTGCACTAATTAGTTACCACCTTCTTCCACCCAACCCTCAGCTTTGAAACAACCTACGTTAAGGAAGCATTTCCCTACATAGGGTTATGTGGGCATACAAGAAACCAATTGTTTTGGGCCACATATCTAGAAATGACACCTTTCAAATTCTACACATCAATTTGATTGACACAAACCTAACCACTTGATCTTATTAACATGGCTCACCACCTAGGACCCAAGTGACCAAGTCTGTAGACCCTCTAGTAATGGATACTTATACATTCATTGACTAGTGCTAAGCCACAATCCAAGATACTAAACAAAATGTACCCAATGCTCACGTGTCTATAACTCATGACTACAATATAATTGACAACCTAGTGCATTTCCTCACCCACAATTTTCTAGTGAAAGGACTATATATACATTATTGTAATACTTCCACGTTGAGAATTTTATCCATAGTACTTTGCAATACTCCAACATCTAGTAAGGGAACACTTATCATGTTATGAAACAATTTGTTCAATATAATATAAATAAATAAATAAATGTGTATATATATAAGGAAGAATATGTTAAAATTTATACTAGATAATCCAAATAATGATATGCTTTTTTTCCATTGGTTTTTTCTTATATTCAATAAAATCATGGTTAAAAAATGGAAGATATGCTTGAGATTGATACAAAAATGTACACCTTCGCCCATGAAGAATGGGGGAGTAACAAGTAGTTTTACTTATACCATTACACCATGCTCCAAGGGGTAATAATTTGTCCCACCACATACCCTCCTAGAGAGCACCCACTCTTCTAGTAGATAAGGTATATTCATGAGTCCCTAACACACTCACCCTCTTTCGGGTGAAGTGCATTTATCCAACCCTCCTCTTAATGGGTAAGGTATGTTCACCACCCACCCTCCAATGAGGTAAGGTACATTCACCCCCACTAACCACCATCTCATGGGGTGTAGGTGTACTATCTCTACAGCCCAGCCTCTAAAGAGGAGAAGGTAGAAGTTAATTGCACCCACCAATGACCCTCCTGAAAGTTGAATATACATTGGGCCCTCGTCATAGAGCCTTCTTGGGGTGAAGATGCATTAGGTGAGTGGTGAGGGAATATGTTCATCCTTGAGAGGGAGTGTATTAGGGGTACACCTTTGTCTCTTGGGAGAGTGGTTGGGCGAGGGCTGGGGTGAAGGTACAAATCCAAACCCTCCGTCCCTTGCCATCCAAACTCTTACACATATGACCACTTCACATGGGCTATCTTTTATTCTCGCCCACATGTTTATACGACATAAAGTACCCTGATTTTTATCAATGTTTCTATTAAAAGCCATCTTATTCTAACAATATTAATATTAATTAAATAATAAGTTGTGGTATATTCAATGCTTAATGTATTTAAATAGTCTTTAAAAACCCCACTCGTCTATATAACTTGTTCCTCTATCATATAATTCCTTTTTCAACACTTCCATTTAACATGCTTTTGTCTTTCCCTTTATTTATCATGTTCATGTGTTACAATAACCATGGAAGCACATCTTATATGTAACCATGTTACAATAAACTTGGAAACACATTTTATATGTAACCATGAGAGATTCTTATTCATTCTCCTTATCTCTTATGATTTTATTTAATTCTTATGTTTTAGTTCAATCCATTTAAAATGATTTGGTTTATTTTTATGGAGAATGCATATTTAGTTTCTATTATTAATATTTATTCAATGTTTCTATTAAACCAATTTTATTTCAGCTATATTAAATTTAAATAAATAATAAGTTTACTTGTGATATACTCAATATTTAATTTCTTTAAATATTGTTTAAAGACCTCTCTCATCTATTTAAATTGTTCTATGTGTTATATAGTCTCCTCCCTTTTTCTCCCTCCATTTAGCTTGCTTATGTGTTACAATCTCTTTTTCATTCTCTGTTTAGCTTGCTTTGTGTTACAAATCCAAATCTTCAATCCCTTACCATCCGACTTCTAACAAGTATGGCCAATTCACACGGGTTATCTTCCATTCTCACCCACATGTATATATAACCTCAAGCGTTATCAATGTTTCTATTAAAAGACATCTTATTTTAACACTATTAAAATTAATTAAATACTAAGTTATGGTATATGCAATTCTTAATCTCTTTAAATAGTCTTTAAAGACCCCTCTCCTCTATATAGCTTGTTCCTCTATCATAGAATCTCTTTTTCACCACTTCCATTTAGCATACTTGTGTCTTTCCTTTTATTGAGCTTGCTCCTGTGTGTTTTACAATAGCGATAACAACACATTTCTATGTAACCATGTGAGATGCTTGTTCATTTTCTCTATATTTTATGATTTTATTTAATTTTTATGTTTCAGTTCAATCTATTTGTCACATTTTAATGGAGAATGCATATTTAGTTTATATCCTTATTTCTTCTATGTTTCTATTAAACCAATTTTATTTTCACAATATTGAATTTAAATAAACAATAATTTTACTTGTGATATACTTAATATTTAGTATTTTTAGATAGATTTTAAAGGCATCTCTCATCTATTTGACGTGTTCCACTTGTTATAGAATCTCCTCATTCTGGCTCCCTCTATTTAATTAGTTGGTGTCTTACAATCTCCTCTATATATCTTACTATGTGTTACAAATCTAAACGTTCAATCCCTTCACATAAGACCACTTTACATGGGTTATCTTTCATTCTCACCCACATGTATATATAATCTTAAGTACCCTACTTTTCATCATTGTTTTTATTAAAAGCCATCTTAATTTAGAAATGTTAAAACTAATTAAATAATAATTTGTGGTATATACAATGTTTAATATTTTTAAAGTCTTTAAAGACCACTTCCCTCGATATAATTTTCCCCTCTATCATAGAATCTATTTTTTACTTAGCATGTTTGTGTATTTTCCTTTATGTAGTTTTCTATATGGATATATAACCATGTGAGATACTTATTCATTCTCTTTATATTCTATGATTTTACTTCATTCTTCTGTTTTAGTTCAATTCATATGAGATGGTTTTGGTTATTTTATGGAGAATGCATATTTAATTTTGGTTCCTAATATTTCTTCAATATTTTTATTAAGCATAATTTTAGGTTATCCATCTTAAATTTAAATAAATAATAAGTTTACTTGTAATATACTTAGTATTTAATTTCTTTAAATAGTGTTTAAAAATTATTCTCGTCTATTTAACCTATTCCACATGTTATTGTCTTTTTTGTCCCTCAATTAGCTTGCTAGTGTGTTACAATCTCTTTTTCCTTCCCTCTCTCAATGATCATTTGGAATTGAACTTCAAAGTTTCCCCGACCGAGATGCTTCACGATCGAGGTTTGCAAATGACACGGGCCACTGGGGGTGACAAAGTGACGCCCCTACTGCAGGTTGAGATACAATCAAAGAGTGACATGCACCACTTCTAGCTTGGATTCTGACTTAGAGGCGTTTAGTCATAATCTGACACATGGTAGCTTCGTGCGATGACCAATTATGTGAATCAACGATTCCTCTCGTACTAAGTTGAATTACTATTGTGATAAACTAACCTGTCTCACGACAGTCCAAAATTTGACTTGCTCATGTGTTAGAATCTCTTTTTCCCTCCCTCCATTTTACTTGATTGTGCGCTACCTCTTTTCTCCCTCCTCTCTTTTTGGCTCCCTCCATTTTACTTGATTGTGCACTACAATCTCTTATCTCTCTCCATTTATTGATTGTGCACTACAATCTTTTTTTGGCTCCCTACATTTAGTGCTACAATCTTCTTTCCCTCTATTTAGTTTGGTTGTGTGATGCTCCTATGTTATAGTAGCCATGACAACACCTTTTCTAACTAACCAAATGAGATATATATATCACTCTTTTTATTTTTATATTTTATTTAATTTCTATATTTTATTTTAATGTATTTCAGATTATTTATTTTATTTTTACAAATACACATTTCATTTCATTTCATTTCGATTTCAATTCAGATTCATATTCAGATTCAGATTCAGATTCAGATTCGATTTCGATTCAGATTCGATTTCGATTCAGATTCAGATTCAGATTGAGATTCAGATTTAGATTCAGATTCAGATTCAGATTCCGATTCCGATTCCGATTCCGATTCCGATTCCGATTCCGATTCCGATTCCGATTCTCCTTTGCCTATCCCTACAATATATATGATTATCACTTCAATGTATATTAAATTTCCATGCCATTTCTTCATTGTTCTTACCATTGCACCAAACCTTATTTCATATTCTTTTCCTTTCCAAGGTAAAAATGAAACCCTAATGGCCACACGCCATTTCATATTCAAATCCTCACAAAGTAGCAATGAAACCCTAATGGCCTATTTTGTAGCTTAAAAGTTAACTGCGCCCCCTCTTTAATTTTGATTAGTTCATGTTTTATTTCTATGCTCCTGGAAACCTTTATCGGGTCCTGATTGGTAGGGTAAAAATTTGTTACGCTGATATGGTTCAGAGGGTTGGTCATGATTGAAAATCGTTATTCGGTCATGATTGAAAATTTGGTAGAAAAATCTCATGCGTTGGGTTTGAGAGGGTTGGCCCGTCGGAAAGGAGTTAGATTTCGATTGTGCATATTGCTTTACCTGGTTAAACCCTCGTGGAATTCGAAGTCGATTAAGACTACTCCGCTGGGAGGAGCGTCCTCACAAATTTGACCACGACCCTTCCTCACAAATTTGACCACGACCTTAAATTGACCTTAAATTGAGTCTCTGGTTATAATTTATCAGTTGCAGATCATAGAACCATTCATTCAAAAAATTAAGGCAATTGTTTTCAAAATTTGACAATCATGAGTAACGGAAATTGGAAAAGAAAAACACAAACCCAAAACCAATGTTCAAATCAGCTTTGCCATATCTGCAATACACTAACGGCCACCAGAGCAATGTGAAGAAATGAAGTCAGGTTAGAAACGCTGAAACCTGGTACCATGCGCTAACCTTCAATATTATGTCTCTGTTCAGAAATTCAAGAGTAAAGCTGCTACCACCGCCTGGTTGGGTTGTGGTTTGGCTTTAAAGGGCTCATTAGTCAAAATTCCAAGGTGTGGATCTGAAAAAAGACCTGGCCAAAATTAGGGGCAATATTTTGTCTAGAAACAAATTTCTAGCAAAATATGAGAATCTCGTTTGAGTCAGAAATCCCTGAAGCTTTTGAGGCAAAGTTTCAGAAATATCAAAAGCTTAGAGTAAAAGTTTTATTACGAGAGGATTTTGATTAATAGTAAAACTCACAAAGTAAGTAATGCAAAAAATATGGGTTTCTGGGGAGCGATGGCGACTGCTAGGTTTTTCTCCGGCAGAGTTTCGTTTGTCGCCGCCGCCGTCCCTGAGCCTGCTACAGGGGTCGATGGCGATCCATGGCTTGGGGTTCCGGTGAATGGTTCTCTTTACGATACTGGAAGGGTGTTTTTAGTACCATCGCCTACAGAGAAATGGCTCCTCTCTTGCAGCCAGACACTTCAAACCCACGTAGGTCAGCGCGTGTATGGATCTGTGGGGTCTTCTGCCACAAGAAATCAAGTGAATTCAGATCATCGGATGTCCCTTTTAACGGGCCCACTGCAGTTTGCAACGCCGTAAGATGTATGGCTTGCATGGAAAATTTGTGGCCAGATGTCAATTTTGGGTAAAGATGGTCTCGTGGCTCGGGATGGAGGCCGACAGCTTCATGACGGCTCTTGATCTGTGATTACCTGCTGGTTCCATTTCTCGGATTTATCCATTTCGACGCAGGTTTATGGTTTGAGTTTTTGCATGGTAGTTTTGTTGGCAGTATTGTCCTTTTATCCTGTTTCGATCTGTTTTTATATTTCTTTCTTGTCAGCTGTCTGACAATTTTTCTCACTGTTTTGTGGCATTTTGGGGCCATATTGATGCACTGATCTTTGAATTATGTAACTGTCTCTTAATCAATGAGGTTTTTCTTTTTCCAGAATGGATGTTCGATTAAGGAGCAACTTTTAGTAAATTAGACTCAATGAGGATCGGCTTTCCTATGGTTTTCTCACGGTCTTTTAAACTCAAAGTTGGACAAAAGACTTATGGTTTCCCAGTGTCTTTTAAACCCAACGCTGGATAGTTGGACAAAATACATATAGACTTATACAGAAGAAAATATTAGATCTTGCCCCAAAGTTTTAATGGGAAGATCTGTATCTTCTAGATCTGAGGTTCGGATCTAGTGGAAAATTGGAAGAAAAACATTATACCAAAATTTTCTCCCAAAATTTTAATGGGAATATCTTTATAGTCTAGATATGATGCTTGGATTTAGTGGAAAACCTGAAGCTAAACATTTCGAACAACCTGGGAACCACATGGTGTGGTGTGGAATTACAAGTTTCATAAACCCTAATATAGTTTTTTGAAACCCTAATGGATCAAGTCATTCAAGGTGTAATGAAAGGGAATGCTTCCATTTCTATAGACCGAACCAAAATATGCTCGAACCCTACATTGTCGAACAAATGGAACAAGCCCTAGCCATGGAAGTTAAAAACTTAGAGGTGAACTCTCTTTTCTCTAATATTCAATCCACGGCTATTATATGCAAGTTTAATGGGTTCTTGCTGAGATCTAAGGATTTACACCAAAGGGTTTTTTCTTCGTGGGCACCTAACTATAACATTGACTTATACTCTAAAGGTTTCTTCATAGTGGATTTTGAAACACAGAAAAATGGTGAAAGATTCCTCAATGATGGGCCTTGGTTTTGGGGCAAAACAAAGTTCTTTATGACCCAGTGCTCCCATATTTCGATGCCTCAAGTATGGTGGTAACAACAATGTCAATTTGGGTAAGATACCAAACCTTCCTCTTCCCTTCTAGCACCATCAGGTTCTAGAAGACACTGAAAACATTTTGAGAAAATTCAAAAAGTTAGATCTTGATAGAACAGAACAAATAATCTTCACCTTTGCCAAAATCTACATAGAGATAGATCTCAGCAAAGGTCTACCTGATCACATCCATCTAAAGCTTAAAAAAATTTAGTGGACCTAAGTGTTAGATTATGAGAACACGAAATTTAGATATCAACACTATTTTCAAATAGGACACCTACAGAACATTTTTCCATAGCCATAAAAGCTCCCAAAAAAGAAAAAGAGGCCGGCTCATAAGCCAAAGGGATGAAAAGTATCTAATCCTTACCTTTCTGAAGAAGAAGGAGAGAACATGGTGGAAAACTCAAATGAGGAACCGCAAGAACAACATGGTAACCAAGCATAAGGTGAGAGTGTGAACCAGATAGGTATTGAGGCCAAGATCTAGAAGGGTACTTAAATGGTAGAGATCAAAGCAATCAAGAAGTATAAAGAGGAAACAATTAACAAATCAAGCCTAGGGGGTATAAAGAGAAACCATGTATCATAGAGTTCTTCCTCAGACAAAGAAAACCCTTTGAAGTGAGCTAAGAATGAATTAGCCATGTTAGTATTCAAACTCTCCCAAGGGGTTTGGAAAAAGGTTCAGAAGAAGAAATAAAAAAAAATGGGAAGTTAAGTGAATATTATCACACTTAAACCCCAACAAAATTTATGTAATTTTTGTATTATTTTTCTTTACACTGCTCATGAACCAAAAGGCAACTGAATGCTTAACAACATCTGCAGAATGAAATTTTGTTACTTGGTTTCAGGTTGAATAAAATTACGAATTTTCCTCAGAAATAATAATAATGCGGGAGAGGTTATTAATTAGCCCCAAGGGTTAGCTCAATCGGTCAAGATGGGGCCTCGCCAGATGGGAGGTCACAGGATCAATTCCAGAAAGCTCTTGGGGTCAGGTCTTGCAGTAGGCCGAGGGGTGTTAGCCCAGATTTTTCCAATGGATGTAGCGCCACCTGTTGACCGAAGGTGTCCGTGAACCACGTGCAAAAAAAAAAAATGTGGGAGAGGCAAGAGCCGGAGGGGTAATTTTCTGCCCCAAAGCAAAAATAGAGCTCAAATTTGCATGGGGGTTGCGGAAATCCTCCAATAACCAGGAAGAGGCACTAGCACTATGACAAGGATTAAAACTAGCTCTTGAAAGAGGTATCTGTCAAATCTTTGTATTGGGTGACTCAATCTTAGCTATTCAAAAATTCTAAAAAGATAAAAACTTCATAGATGATGATTTGTTGCCCATGGATGCACAAATTAGAAGTCAAATTCAAAAATTTGATTATATATCCTTCCTCCATATAAAAGAGAGTATAATAAAATTGCAGATGATCAAGCCAATAAAGGGGCCCATCTTGAACAAGGTGTGTTGCTCCTAAATCAAGGAGATCCCCCATTTCCTTATATATCATGAAGCCTAAATGGAAGAATAATCTAGAGGTAGGGAATAATTTAACTAACAAAAAAAGATGCAGCGAATAGACCCGAGACATGTCATGATGATAAATATCAATATAGTTAAGCTTTTAATGACAAATTTGAAGCAATGGTCCTCGATCTCGGCAATAGACTCACATCTCCTCTCTAGGTGGTTATCAAAGATGGTTTTTGTCACTCTCAAGACTGCAGATGTCATTTGACATGTTAACCCTCCTTGGAATATATTATATCTCAAGATAGTACCACATTCCCCTGTCGATGGATTAAAAGAGAGATGTATGATCGTTGGGAAAAATATAGGTTGTAGGACACCGACGATTTCTCCACAGAAATGTGGTTCAGAGATAGTCAATGTAATTCAATGCATATGGATATTGGAAATAGGAGCACCCAGGCCTATAAATGGCGAGTGATGAAGTTGGAGCTACTCAAAATCTTAGTAAATTCTTCCCTTTGTTAAGTATGGCCTATCCATTCGAAGCAAGTGGTGATAGTTCTCGGTTGGTTCAGGTTGTGGTCTCGCTGGAGGATAACTTGGCCAAAATAGATAGAGCTGGGGAGAAAATTCTCATGGAGATGCATTCTCACTTATCCTTGTTAATGAAGGAGGATGAGGCTCTGAGAGAGGATGTGGACTAACTCATATTAACAATGGTCAATCTCGCCATGAAGGTTGATAATCTTTGTTCAAAGGTAGAATTGATGGAGGTGAAAGTTGAGGTCGCGATAGTGGGAGTTCTCAATGAGGTCTTTGGAATTGAAGACCCACCCTCCAATGGAGTAGAACCATTAGGCGAGCCTGACGAATAGTCAAACCCATAGCTCACAATGCAGGCAATGGAAGAAAATGGCAGTGTTCTGACAGTGATCGGGAACCCAGGAATGTAGTCTTTTTTGGTAATATTTTTGATAAATGCTATGTAAATTAGTATTAGATAGTGTCCTATTTTGGAGATTTTATGGGATAAATCTTGTTCGAGCCATAATTGGGTATGGGCAAGGTAGAAATAGATCTCATTTTGAGTAGTTCTAGAACATAACAACTAATGGTCAGTACATGAATGTAAGGGCAATGGCTTATTTACTGAATTGATTAATACAAGCTACCCACTTATTTTAATAATAATAATAATGCAAAAATACAATTTACTATTTGACTTGTAAGTTAATTATAAATAGAAATATGTGAAAGGAATATGTAAAAATACAACCTGAGTACTTCGGGAAAAAAATAATATGCAAGTTGAGTTGTAAATTAACTATAAATAGAAATATGCAAAAAGAATATATAAAAATACAATTTAAATCAAAATTTATTTGTTTTTATTATTATTTTTAGATATGGGGGAATCAATAACTCGTATAGATTATTTGGGTAAGAACTAGGTTCAAATCTTTAACCATCGCCACTATAAATCTTAGGTTAGTGCCACAACTCTACCTATCAAGGAACTTATGACTTAGTAAGAAGAGATGAGACTATGTGTGGGTGAGGGAGCATACTCTTTAATATTTATCACAATAGACCAACATGTCCCTCATGGGAATTGAAATCTGGTGGAAGGGATAACACTAGATTATCTCAATAACTCATCTAAACTAACACCAAATTGGCGTATGATATCATCTTGTTTGTGGGACAAGGGATCCATCTCCACTTAATGATTTGACTGCTAAATCCTACTATTGTGTAGAGACTCTTTCAATATAAACAAGGTATATTGTTGGTCAAGTCTAAACGAGAGGGGATCAAGAAATTTGAACACGTGACCTCCCCAACTTCCCAAAAGAGATGAGAGGTTAACCCTTGAAGTTATAGGTCCATATTTCACCTACCAAATTAAATCACATTAATAATGTGGATTTTGTTTCCATTCTTTTTTAGTTCCTTATTTGAATCATTAGAGGTATTAGTTCATAATGTCGTCTTCTTCTCTTTTTTTATGTAGAGGGGTGTTACCTATTATGAACTCACTTAAAGAGGAAAATATTGTACCCGTTTTTTCTAGTCTATCCTATGAACACTTGTAGGTCTTGATTTACCTCATTATGATGATTATTTGCACGTGAATTTGGTTTTTCTACAAAATCCAATCTCTTTGCTTTCAATTTGTCTCTTTGTTTCTTAGGGGGGTGAGATTGAGAATGGGGACAAGTAACTTACAAACGTGAGAACCTTTTGTAACCCATATTAAGGTTGATCTCAACACAAATACGTGCATATATGCATATATCTTTGTAATTTTCTCAATGTCTTATTTTATGTAAATGCCCAAATCATTCTGAATATCTTAAAAAACTGCTAAATATTAGAAATGTAATGGACAAGTGGGTAGATAAAATCCAACTAACATTATAGTAATTAACATATAGCTAGGATCGAATTCAAAGAATAAGGAGCTATAAATTGTGGAATGTTTCTTAAAAACCAAGTATCCTCCTTAAACATTTACTCATAAACAACATAACCATTGAACTAAACAACAACAAAAAAGTGATTGGAACATAGAGAGATCTCACATTTCTTGGTCCAAATAAAGTAAATTCAGTGAAATAATGTCAACGTACAAGGCCAATATTTGTTACATCATATACATTTAATCACATATTTTTCTTATAGTAAAGGTTTGATGGATTACCTCCAATTATATGATCCCAATAACTAAACTTCTTCATTGTGCTCTGCAACATAAGATATGTTCCACCAAGTTTTTGGGATGGGGTAACACGGGTGTGAGGAGACGCATAAGGGGGAAATGTGGGAGCACCCCTAAATTTTAGGAAAATTCAGGGGGTGAGGGGAAGTTTGAGTCCCTAACATAGGGGTTCTTGTCTCTAAAATTATAGAACATAAACATAATAATGATAAAATCCCAACAATAAGAATTCAACCCATGCAAATTTGTCATTGTACAATCAAGTTGAAATGTTATAATCCTTACAACCTTGAAATCCTGAAAATTGTTAATTCTACTGAATTGTGAATGTGATGTGAAAATAACTTTCACCATACAAGTCTCGAAAGGCTGGACTCACTCTCAAACAACATGGAACAATTAATGGTAATGTTAAAAATTTAAGTGAAATGATAGACTATCATTTTACTTTAAGAATTTAATATTACCATTAATTACCAAGGTCAAGGACTCCTCAAACCTCTAACCCTTATTATTATTATTTATTCATGGGTTGATAGATGAAAAATGTGGGTATGAATGCTCACTTCCTCTTTTAGAGGGAGGAGGCACTCAGACAACCTCTTTTTGGGTAAACTTATTTTGCACATTAGGGAAAGGTTTCCCCATGTGTTTCCTTGAGTTTCCCCCAAATGGGGATGTGGAGAAACATTTCCCTAGGAATCCTTCATCCTCAAAGCATGGAAAATGTGGTGTTGAAGAAAGTGTAACTATTTTCGGTCTTCATGACATTGTAACTATGATTTTTGTAAACAAGAAAATGAATTTATTAATATTATGCCTTGCTGCATGAGGCTCATGAGCAAGAGGTTTATTTATTTAGTGGCTCCCATTGAGAGCCTTAGGATTTATTTTAAAGAGTCAATGTCATGCTCTTCTTGAGCCTATGTGTAATGTATACAAGTCTATAGAAAAGTCTAGGAATACCCTCCAAGACAAGCACAATCCTCCTGAAGACATCAACCAACAAAACGATGAAGAGAGTTGTCATGTCGGCCTCAAAATGAATATAAATGTCAAGTCGGCTCATAAAAGGAGACACAACACTTCACTCTGTCATGTCGAATTATTACGGAGACATAACTACTATATATACCTCGTTGAACTTCGCAAAAGTACAGGACAAAATCTCGAATTACTCTGTAACTTCGGAGGGTACAGTAAGGTATAGGATCTCGGTGATGAGTACAGTGTCTCGGTGCAAGAAAATTACAGTGATAAGTGTGTCTCAACTTCTTCATAATTACAGTCTCAAAATATGGAATGCAGTGATGACACATAAAAAAACACATTCACAATCTTGGTGATCTCTTAGTAATATACTCTCAGTCTAATTATGATGAAAGAGGATCACGATGATCCCACAACAATATACACAGTCTCAACATTCTTGTTCTGAATAAGAACATTCACTCTCGATATAACAGTAATGATAAGTATCTCATTGATCCTATAGGAATACTCTCAATATACATACATATCTCGATATGGACCTCATTTTTATGATGGTGATCTTGATGAAGGTGCAGAGATGATATCAGTAAAGGCACAATGATGATCTCAAGGAGAAGTCATGGTGCAACAATGATGATCTCAGTGAAGTAGTAATGATGATGACGATCTCGGCAGTAAGAATAGGATTGGTGTCTTGGTCTTGGAGTGACATGATAGGTCAAGGGTCATGGTCTTGGTATTCATCAATTGGAATCTTTATAAGAAGAAGTTTGAGTGGGTGTTCCTCTCCAAGAGGGAGATGTTTTGGCCCTGGCAGAAAGTCATCATCTTGTCTTCTTGTCTCTTATATTATGGTAACTGTTTGATGAAGTAAGAAATACACACACTAATGATATCAAGAGAAGAATGTGCTAATAAGCAAAAGTTAAAATATCTCACAAATAGTTATGATGCTAAGAAGAATCACATTAACTCTAATTACCCTAGATTCTTCAACATGGTATGAGAGATAAGGTGCTAGAGTCAAAGGAAGGGAAGAAAATAGAGACATTCATGAATCAACTTCAAGAAGGGCAACAAATCAAGGATAGTCTTGGAATTTCTCTACACATCACAGTCTCGAGTTGGCAACAATCCTGAATCTTCAGTTCAAATACTCTGAGATTTTCATATCAATGAACAGTCTTGGATATCACAAACTTGATGCAATCACAGTCTAGGTGTTTTCACAATTCCAATTCATATTACAAACTCAGTCATGATCACAATGTCTTAACAATTCTCAGTGTTATAACAATGTTACTTTCTCATTATTCCAGTAATGTTTGATGGTGCAGCTCAGAGTTAAAAATATGATGCACAATACTGCACAAGAACCTCAATTTGGTGCTAAGAATAATCAGTGGAAAGTTTCAGCATCTCAGTGCTACTCATAGTTCAAAGGCATACCTTTATTAATAAATGACATACAATGGAATGTCACAAGGATGTGTCAACATATTATTGCATGATATCAAGAATAATCACATCATACATTGCAGTGATATCACTTCAAAAGAAGAACACAGTGCCACATCTCGGATGAGAATTATGACAATAAGTTCTCAAAGTTCTTCATCTCAATATCATACCCTCACAGCCAAGGGATCAATTAATCTCAACATATTATAAAAAAACAATGCTTAGTTCTAAATAATGCAATAAATTATCAAGAGAAGCCTTGGAACTCAATTGTACTAGGTACGTCAAGCAAGAATCTCATTGAAGGAGATCATTCAAGAAAGCATCAAAGTGAAGATTACATCTTCATGTGCCAAGTAAGTATCTTTCATAAATACAATTTTAATTGAATTACTTTGTGTTTTCAAGAAGATCAATATACTGGTTGGGCCATAGAAATCCCTTGCATAAGAAAGGAGGATAGATATAGTCCTCGAAAGAGAAGTTATATGAAAGAGGGGCAACAAAGTTGATAACGCATGTATGACTAGAATTTTCTAGGATTTTTGGAGTCTGGATATGTGCAATGAGAGATAATTCTCAAGGTATTATTTGTAATAACATAACTTAAAACATGTATTAGGTATAATTTGGCATTGTTTGTAAAATGACTATATCTTGCTTGTAATTGTAGTGATTCTTGTGTAATTGCTACGGTTCGGTTTTGGTGTAGTTTCAGGCACTCTACTTTTGGGTAATTATGGTGGTAGGTTGAATCAAATGGTGGCAAGGTTTAAGGTTTCCTTTTTTCTTCCTCTTAGTTATAGTTTAAACATTGGTGGCTTGTTTTCTGATGGTGTACATAATTCAATTCTACGTCATTCAGAGGCTTGATGGATCTTTTTTTTGTGCTTGGCGGTGTCTTCATGTTCATGGAGTTGGGAATTTTTGTTGGGGGATAGTGGCTTTAGCCTTGTCTAGTTCTTGCTCCCTTGTGTAGAATCCATGGAACCCTAGCCTACCTAAGCCTTTGGAAGGTTAAAGGTTGGCTAGGTATCTTCTATTTAGAACCTAATGGTTTTAGTTTCACTTGTACAAACCTATTCTCGAGTTGGTTTGGGACTAGGCTTTTTCTTTTTAAACTCAATTTTGTTATGAAAGATATAATTTGCATGTCCATTAGGGTAAATTATCTTCTTTCAAAATTAATTGGACTTTATGTTATGAGTATATTTCATGCTTATGTCAATTAAGAAGCATGTTTTGCATAAAGTATCACTCACATAAAAATTATTGTTTGAATATTCTATTGACATGAATATATATATATAAGTTGTAAAGCATATGTAATTGTTGTTACAGCCAATTGACTTTATATATTATGTTACATTATGATAAATATAGTATTTTATCTTAAAAAATATGTTTAAATATATTTATTTTGAAAATGGTTTAGAGATTGAGTTACCTTATTAGTTTAGAGCATGTGTTTTTTCCTAAGAGGTCATCAAAGTCTGAGGGAGATAAAGTATGTGCTTGTAGAACAAATAGTTGAGCAGAGGTAGGTTTCTTGTCCCAAGAAGGTCCCTTGTCCCAAAAGCGTCTCATACACCACTGAGGTGGATTCCTTGTTCCAAAAACATCTCATACACCAATTTAGTATCTAACCTGACCTTAAAATTGGATTATCATTTTTATTAAAAAAAATATTAAAATGTAAATTTTAATAATGTTTTTAAAAATATCTTACCAAATTGAAACATCAAATTAAAGGAAACGCAGATGTAACAACATAACTACTTTAAACTTTAAAAAAAAAAATATTATTCAAAACATATTATAAGGGGCATACACACAACTCGCTTAAAAATATTGTAATATTTCTTAGTATTATAATATAAAGTAGTTATGTAAGCATATTTAAGTTCTTTAATATTAATGAAATGAAATTGTATTCCTATTGCATCTCTGTGTTTTTTATATCTATATTTTGTTGTGCTCTTGCATAAATCTATATCAGCGATATTAGAGCAGTCTTCTCTTTCTCTATTTTTCTTTGCATATCCCCAGTGAGGTCAGGGTATAAGGAGTTAGGGCTTGAACTAGTTGAAGCTTTACAAGACCAGCCTCACAAACCCTGATGACCTCCCATGTGGAAGAAAAGAAACATGAGGGAGTAGGAGATACCTTTGGAATATTTCTTCAAGAAGCCCTTGAGTGACAGAGGAACGCGATGATGGAAAAATTTGCCCATATCCTTCGACGAATGTCCACAGGTGACAAATCTTCACTCAGAAACCACTCTGGAGGCACCACTCCCTTCAAGGTACAATCCAACTTTAATATTGCCATATTTGAAGGCCATGTTAGCGCTTGGAATTCACCTAGGCTGAGATAGACAAACTCTCAAGGCTACATCAAACCATTTCACCTCGTAGCTAGCCCTACGAGGTATGAGAAGGCTCTCTCGGGTCAGATTCGGTAGATCTTTCAATATGATAAGCTGACCAATTAGGAATAAAGATATTAGGCTAGTAAATTGATAAGGGGGGTTGATTTAAAGATTTTTGGGTTTTTGGTGGCAATTGGAGGGAGTGCAATTCAGGGTGCGGGGATTGAGCACAGTTTTTGCAGGGGGATCTTTGGGGCAAGGTAGGAGTGAGCGTTGATGCCTTAATCTGAGATGGATGATCAGGGATGATAGAGAAGGAGCTAAAGAGGGCAAACAAGCATTTGAGTCCTCTCTAGACAGTAGAAAACATAAATTTTGAACAAACTAAAAAGCTGAGCATGTCAAAGCATGATTTCAAACTTTATCACTTCATCTGTCCAAATAGAAGCAAAAGAGAGATGTGGAATACATAAACAGACTTACAAGAACATGTAGAGAACACACCATCAACACAACAATCCACAAGAATCCACAATGATGTCTACAAAACCCTGGCCTTCCTTTTCTCTAAATTGTAGAGATAGATGTACAATATACAATATAGCTTTCTCCCACAAGAGTCCAACCTTCCAACCTCTCAAAATGACTAAGAAAACACATAATATAGGCAAGATAACCTCTTCCCTTGCCTCTAGGGGTCGAGCTCATCCTTCTAGGAGCAGTTTGAACTAATTCCAAACTAAGCACTAGATAATAGGCAACTCAACAACTTGCCTCTATTACTTAGCTAACTGATTCATGCATTAATTATTCACTTTTTACATCGAGGAAGCTTCTAGAAGGGTAAAGAGAGATAAAATCTATCAAAGTGCCATGAAAATATTACATTTATCCATCATCTAAAAGTAAAAATGGTCAACCATAGTCAAAACAGTGTTTTTTCACAAAAAAGGTCAATTCTGGCAAAGCTGGCTCTCACTGCCGCGCCCCCTGGCTCTCACTGCCGTGCCCCTTTGCAGCAACTTTTGAGTGGGTTCCACTGGTCCAATTCAGGTTCAAGATGGTTCATTGGAAATCTTGGTCTGTCTACTTTCCATCCCAAGTGGAATTTCTTCATTTGGAGTTGTTTTGCCCCCTCAAAAACCATTTCTCCCAAGGTCACTTTCTGCAACTCAAAACGTGGGCAGAAAGTCATTTTTTTTGATGTATTTTGAGCTTTTGGAGGCTCAAATATCAAAATCAGGCTTCTCCCAAGTATTGGTAATTTTTCTCTTTGCATGCCCTTTCCAAAAATGCCAAGTTTTCAAAATTCCGAGCAGTCCTCCAAAATAGCCGCGCTTGGAACGCGGCGCTTGAAATGGCCAAAACCTGTAAATTGCACAAAAAATTCACAAATGACAAAATTTTCTCCAAATTTCTTGAAATTTGGGCTGGGAGTCCCCAATCAAGTACCATGCTCAGCCAAAGAGGCTTTGGCCAAAATTTGGAGTGGATCGGGCGTTTTCTTTCGTTTTTGTGTTTTTGCCCACCGTCCTTGGAGCACCTTCGTTCTCGCCGGTATTTTTGACATTTCTTTAAAACCATGACACCTGTGCAAAAAGTGAAGGAGGTTTTTCTTCCTTGGCATGTTGTGGACAAAACCTCTCTCAGTTTTGAAAAAATCATCTTTGATTGCTCAGAAAAATCATTTTAGTGAAACTTATCCCGATGTGTGGAACAAGGGTTTTGGTCGAAATGAAGCGAAATGAAGGGGATAAGGGGCTTCTAAATTCTTTAGGAAATTTTTGGGAGTAGGGAGGGATGTTAGGAAGTAGGGGAAAGTGGAATCTCAGAGATTGAGTGAGGGGAATGGGTCCAAAAGGGCAAAACACATGCCCAACCTAGAAAATTGCCAGGTTGTAGCTAGAAACTAGGGT
>APFE031271277.1:0-20999 GCA_000404065.3 Pinus taeda | reverse complement strand
TCTCTCTCTTTGGTGACAAGATCTCCTTACTTAGGTTAAGCCTTATGGACACAAAGAAGGCTCTTGCAACTCCAATCTCTTGATATCTTCCTTTCAGCACAAGTATTGCCACTAGAATCAGAACTACTAGCTTGCTCAAGTCATGGAGACAAGCTTTTATAGATGAAAAGGAAGGGATAAGATCAATCACAACAATAATGGATTTGGCTTCATCACTTGGAAACTTCTATGGAATGGTGGCAAAATACTTCCCATTCAAGGAGATTCGAAGCCAAACCATCTTCACTTAACATAGATTCAGTTGGTGAATGAGTTGGAGAGAACTTTCGAAGGTTGATTGGTTAAAAACTTTGCCCAAAAAGGTTGGTGCGATTGCGACTCTGGGATAGAGCGCTAATAGCGCGCCCCTTTTATAGGATTTTCCCCATTGGTGCGGGCAGAACACAATGGGCCAGCGCTAATGTAAAAAGGGTTGTTTTTAAGGGCAAGGAGCAGGAGATGTCTTCAGGGCATATGCAGCTCATGTTCAGAGGTGAATGATGCAATTGGTTTCAAGTCTTGTCACTTCTCACAAGTCCTGGAATGAGTCCTCCAAGGTGCAGGAGAGGGGTAATAGGGACGGTGACAAACGGTGACAAATTACTGTGTAACACTAGGTTATACTCCTCAATGTCTGTTTTTAACGGATCCATTTTAGGTTTCTTCGGAATGTCAATAGAGTCAAAAAAATCCTCCAAAGGAGTTAATCCTTTGGGTAAATGATTATCCTTCAGATTTATAACCTCTTTTTCTTCTTCAATTATCTCATCTAAGTCCATTTGTTTCAGGTCTTTGATTTCCGCTTGTGAGAATTTAGTGGGGTGAAGCATGTTTATTGAATTCTCCTCCAGATTGTTGATGTCTACCTCATTAGTATGATCAAAATCCGAAACTAGGTCTACATCTATCTTAATGTTAGAAAATTCCTCATTTAAAGTTAGTAAATTATTAATCTGCTCATCACTATCAAAGACCTGCCAGTTCTTAAGATTATTAGGGCTGGCTAGCCTATGCCTAATCTCAACAGTGTATTGATGATTGGGTTGGAAAGGAAATTTGTAGGTATTGGCAAACATAGCGAGGCTATGAGCTTGCATATTATGTTTTCTAGGAATAGTTGCAAGCTTGGTTTCTAAAAAGGTGTTAAGGATTTCTGTGACTGTCCCTCTGTACTATCCCAATCTAGGATCTCTGGTTATGTAAGTTCCTTTTATCTGTTTAATTATCAGTTCAGAATATCCTATGATTGATAATCTTATGGCTCCTAATCTTTTGACTAACTTGAGGCCTAGCAGGAGGGCTTCATATTCTTCCATATTGTTTCTACATTTGAAATTCAACCTATAGGCATGTCCTTCTGCATGATCATTCTCTAAGTTATAGACCCATACACCTACCCCTGCGACTAGTTTGTTTACTAGAACCATCAAATTCTAAATGCCATAAAATTTCATGTTCATAATTTGTATTTGGGGTAGTGTAGTCTTTCTTAGCTAAGGTCTTAGGATTTTCTTCATCGTTTAATTTTACTTTGTCAACTGATATCTCTTGAATTTGAATAGTTTACCTTTATTCTTTTCCAATTTATTTTGGTTCTATTGCTAAAACATTGAAATTTTCAATTTCTTTTGGTTCTGTTGCTAAATCTTTAGGATTATCAATTTTTTGGATTTATTTCAGCATTATAGAGAATAAAGGAATCCATGTCAGAATGTACTGAGTAAATGGGGAAGTTTTGAGGCTTCTCATGACTACTCACTACATACTGCATTAAAATTTCTCTATATAACTTCTTTGGTTGTCCAAAAATAGATATGGTAGTGTATGACATGTCTAATTGCAGAGATCCTTGAAGTCTGGCACCCCAAGATTTGGACAACAACATGCCATACTTGGGTGGAATGTCAGCTACCACTATGTCCATAAGATAGTTTTTGCAGGGTATTGAACCAATGAAACACATAAATCCTTTATAAGACCCAAACACTTCACTTGACTGGAATCAAAGGAAAATAAATCCTTATAGGGTCTAGTGATGTCTAGGTTGAGTTTCTCCATTACAGACTTGGGCATGAGGTTGTGAGAAGCACCAAAGTCAAACATGGCATTATGTAAAATCTTATCATGAATATTGATCATGAAATAGAAAGGTGGTATCCCTCCTTCCAGTGGTTTCCCATTTACTTTAGGGCCAAAAATCAACTTGGGCTGGTCATCAAAGAGATTTACAGAATCTGCATTTTCAATGATATTTAGTGAATTGTTGATTTGAGACTTGTAAACATCATGTTTCACCAATTCTATCAAATGAACTGAAATTTTAAGCTTGGCTACCTCTACTCCTAGATTAAAAAACAGGATTGTTTTATCAGTTTCAACCTTTGGGTTTCTAGCAGAAATGTTTTCTACATTTTCCTCTATTTCAGGATTTAAAACATCCTTTGTTGATTTCTCTGATGTGATCTTTTGAGGTTATTCCAATGTTTCCTTGGAGGGAATTGAAGTGGAAGGGTGCTCATTGTTGGGTTGGTTATCAGACACATCTTCTATGGTGGGGCTGGAAGGGTTTTGATTAGTTCTTGAAAGGATCTAAAATGTTTTTGTCACTGGGTTTGTTTTGCCTTTTTTGGGTTGATTAGGAGTTGTTTTTTGGTTTGTTTCAGGGTTATCAGTACTTTTTATACTTCTCAGGTTATACTGCTTGTGTACCTCAAAAATGGCATAGTCATACCCCTATCTGAAATCAAATGATTCTCCTGTCTGAGTCTGAAATTG
Source organism: Pinus taeda (assembly GCA_000404065.3). NCBI lineage: Eukaryota > Viridiplantae > Streptophyta > Pinopsida > Pinales > Pinaceae > Pinus > Pinus taeda. The sequence continues at coordinate 18,185 of APFE031271277.1, read as the reverse complement.
TTGGAGTATATGAGACTCTTGATCATCCTGAGTTAGAAATACATCTTCCTCCCCCTCTAGACCCATTAAATTTATCTGAGTGTCTTTCTCAGGGTCTTTTGATTGAGAGGTTTCTACATAGTTTCTTGGAATGGTAGTCTGATATTCTGGTCAAAAATATTCTTACCACTATTTTGATTATGATTTTTCCTAAAATTAGGATTTCTCCCTGAATTGGTCTGCTAGCCATCCCAAGGAGATTTCCTTTCAATTGTATCAACTCTATCAAACAATTTGTCCATTCCTTTAACAATAACATCAAGCTTTTGTTCAAAGGGTGAACTTTTATCTTTTGTAGGCATTCTTCTCTCATTTCTAGCTTTAGCTCTTTTGGAGAGCACGTTGGCTTCAATACTTATAGCTACGCTTTGCATTTCTTCCAAAGTGGGGGGATTTATTTCTCTCAACTGGAAAGCCATGTCTGAATCAAATCCATTAGGAAATTTGATCAGGGCTAAACCAGGAGGGGGTCTAAGGTCAAGTGGAATGGCACTATAAACACTATTAAATCTAGTGCAATAGTCCTGGACGGTTTCATGACGTCCCCTTCTAAGGTTCTCGTATTCAGATAAAATCTGAAAGGGGTCTTTCCTTTTTTCCCACTTGTTCAAGAATTGTTGGAGAGATTTCTTAGGCTATCTATACTATTGGGTGTTAAGGCTCTAAACCAGTTTCTAACTTCTCTAGACAAAATTTGAACAAAAATTCTCATTTGAACATCAACAGTGTCTATCTCATATATTTCAAAGTAATTGGTCATCTTCTTGGTGTGCTACTGAGTAATGCAGGTTCCAGTGCCATCAAAGGTGGTAATCTTACTTTGATAGTCTTCAGGCATTGCACCTAGGTTAGCAGGGAGCACCAAGGGAGCATATCTGCTGGCCATGATTGTAGGTTGGGCAGGAGTTTGGGTAATGGTAGGTGTTTGTGTTGTGGAGGAGGAACTAGAAGTGGTAGTGGGATGTTGGGTGGTGATAGATTGAAGAGGGAGTGAAGGGATGAAAGGAGGAGTGGAATGGATTTTAGATGAATGAGGGAATAATGATGAACTTGCAGAAAGTAAGGTGGTTTCAAAAAACTTAGTTATGCTTTCAGTGGTAAGGGATGACTGAGAAGAGTTTTGTAAATACTGATCAATTAACAAATTGGCTCTTTGGATTTCAAGTTCTCTAAGGAACTCTAGATCTTGGACTAGATCTAATAATTCATTGTCAGATGAGGTTCTAAACAGAGAGAGTTCGAATTGTTCATCGAAGGAAGATCTTCTAAGGAAATCCGTTTAACAGGACATGAATGTGATCTGAACAAAGGTCTAGGACTTATTGAACTTTCTTGTCTTCTGATGATTATAGGAATCAGGTTAGGATTCTCAAACATAGGTGGTGGATTGGGATCAGGATTAGTCGTAGTGTAATGAGTCCTTTCTGAAACCAGATTTCAATTTTTTATGAATTTTCTTATGTAAACTTTGCAAAATAACTTCTAAAATCCTATAAGATGCTTTCAAATCAAACTTTTCAGTTTCTTAAAGGTTTATTTCAACTGAGGAATTGTTCATTCCCTAGCATGGTTGCTATTATGTTATCACTCAGATTTTCTTTAGAAGTTATGGGAAGAAGGAAAGGGGTTTGAGGTAACCACAAAACAATCTTTTAAGTACAAAATCTAGCCAATCTGTACTCAGAAAGGGCTCTCTCTTTATGATTTAGCCATATTTGAAAAGGTTTTAGGCTAGTTATAAATATTCAGGGTTGTTTTGTTTGAGAGTGGTGGCATTCTGAAACAAATGGGAAAACTAGGCTTCAGGCAATTGGGCTATGGAGTCAATCAGGGATAATTCACTGGATTAAGTCAAATTGTTGAGGTATGAGTCCAACAGGTAGGATAACGGAGTAAAAAAAAATTCAGGGCTTGAATGGGTGATATTTCTGTTCAAAACAATAGGGCAATTAAGAATCCTCAAGTTAAGATTAGAAATAAGAGGTGAAGATAGGTTAACCAGCATAAGGTAATTAAGAATCCTATACCACGGACTTATTAAAGAAAATTATAGGGATAAAGGAGAAATTAAGAATTCCTTTACCGAAATAGTTTTAGAAGAAAACATGTAGATGGCATACTGTTGATAGCAGAGAGTAATGAAGCTAATTCTGATATACTTTGACTATTTTACCATTTAGTTTTAAGATGCATGAAACATTGAAACATGTAGAAAACACATAAATCACAAGGATAGAATACTTATTTGCAATTTGACTGCACATGAATATGATGAAATTCCCTCAACTTTTATTCCTTTTCTAGCAAAAATCCAGACTTGAGTATAGAGATTTCTCTACTTGATAGTATAGAGTTACAGAAATGTTATAAAATCCACCCCTAATACTCCGAATAAAGAACTATTTATACAAAATTTACTTCAAAATATCTCATAACTAAATGAGATTTATTCTAGGAATATAAAATATCTCTTTACACAAATATAGAGATAGATGCCCTCGAATATAGTGACAGACAATGAACTGATTTTTGCTGTCCTTGTTTTTGTTGAAGGAGTTGGAGGCATACTCTATGAATCTACATCTTGTTGTTGCCCTAGTAACTCTATGCTGGACATCTGATTTGATATTTTTAACTGATACTTTTTCACCTGTAACTGATACTCTTTACCTGTTTACTAGCATTCATCCTTTTTACCAAAATTTACTAGGGTAAATATTTCTATTTACCTTACTTTTGTCATGGTAATTTATAGGATGTCAGTCATGTTGGTCCACCAATCATCCTTTGGTATTCTTGTTTTTGTCAGCTTCCTATAAATTTGATCTGCTTATGTATACTTACAAAATTGGGTTGTACTGGGAATAAGTGCTTTACTTCATGTTCAATCAAAAAGAGGTTCTCTAAACCATTGTAAAGCACTTTTCCTATTGGTAATGCCTTGGTTGAAGATGAACTAGCCTGATTGTCAGCCTGCTGATGTAATTTATTAATATAATCAATCTGAATCATTAGTCTATCATTGATGACTAAAGGGCTTGGGAGTCCTTTAATTATTAAGATGTCAAATTTTTTCATGAACTCATCTATATCTTCCTACATGCTTTGACATCTACGTTCCAAGCCTTGCATCATATTCCTTTTGGTCAACACTTTCTTCAATTCGAGGATGGTAGCAGTCCTATCCTCAATATCTAATTGTTCTAACTGTTGCCTACTTTTACTGTTCAAAAGATTGATTAATCTAATAGCTTCCTCAGGTTTCCTACCCAGCTCTTCTCTGGTCTTCTCAATTTCTTCAAGAGCAAGCTTTACTAAATCAATCTGTTCAAAAATAATTTGAATTGATGACCAAATATCATTGATGGAATAAATGATATTAGTCCACAATATCTTCTTAATGTCTATAAAAGGCTTTTCAAATGTCATATCCTTCTCCAATGCTTTAATTTGTTGGGTCATGCCTTTGTTTTTCCTTATCACTTCTGCATAATTGATCTTTGATATATCATATTTCTGCTCCAAAGTAGTGAATTTCTCTTTTAATTTCTACAGCTCTGTTACTTGGAGTTTCATTTCTTTCATTGACTTAATCAAGTCCTCTATGCTCTGTGTTGGTGTACCTACCTGTGATGTACCTGTTGCTTATATGGGTGCAGCTATTGCCAAAGGATTGTTTGGTGCTAAAACAGTTGCCATTGTGGAAGGGACTGCTGTTGAAACTACTGGCACTAGAGTTTGAGGCTGTGTGGTCAACTCACTCTGTCTTGACTGCACTAATTTTTCCAATTCCTGCTCTATTTCCTTCAATTGCTCATTTAATTTGAGGACCAAGTCCATAAGCTCTTCTTCATTTTTCTTCTCTATAACCTCTGCAGTCTGAGGGTGAATGAGTGGTGGAAACTTCAACTATTTTCTAAGTGCAGCTATGTCTTCATTCTTTTTCTTGATTAAGCTTTCTGCTGCCTTAACATCTTTTGGGTCATGACCCAGCTCAATTACTAACTCTTCCAATGATTTTATTCTATTATCTTTTTCCTATGAGGAGGCTTTCTCCAGCTGCAATTGGGATGTAGTGTTGCTCAATGAATTTTGCAATCTATGAGCCATCATTGCTTTGCTGGTCAGTGTTGAATAGACCATCTCACCCGTTTGCTTATGTAGTTCAATCTGGCCAATAGAGTGGACGTCTTTAGCCATGACTTCAAAATCAGTTTTGAGATAATTTGCAAAGGATTTTGGCTGCAACACTGTGGGCTTTAGGAAACTCATTTGCAATTTGCCTTCTTTGATGTCAAATGCTGACATCAATATGGTCTAGTTTGTAGGCGGCATTTTTAAGTATTGAGCATAGGCTTGGGCCTTCAGTTGCTCATTCTTTTTCTTGATCTCTTTAAACTTCCCATTTATATCTATAATCTTCTCAAAATAAGACCTGAAAGATGAAACTTCTGTGTTGGGTTGTCTTTCTAGCCCTTGCCTCTGTGAACTTGAGGGTGCCCACCTGTTGGGAATGTTTGTAAACTATCTATCCCTTCCTTTCTCATGCTCTCTGTAGTTTCTCCAATGAATTCCTCCTCTGAATCTAGATTCATCATTTGCCTCTTAGCAAAGGGTTGATCTGTGGGTATGCTTGGAGGGGTAGCTACTTCCCTGTCTCTTTTCAAGTTCCTTTCCTCATTTAAAGGAGTCTGTAGCACTCGAGGATTTCCCATATTAGTCTGAGCTGGATGTGGTTGTGGTGGATCTAACTCTACAGATATTTCAGGCTGCTCTTATTTCTCTTGCTGTTCTATTGTTTCTTGTTTTTTTGATGTAGATGGACTTGGTTCCTGAGTTTTCCTCTGTGAAGGCTCTGCTGTGGGAGCACTGGGTTATTGGGTTGACCTTTCGGAAGACTCTACACGCACCTATACAAAGGAGTCTAGTTCAAGTCTCTTCTCCAAATATTTCATCACATTTTGAATTTCAACTTTATCACTATCTTGTTCTACCAATGTCCCTTCCCTCCATTCATTTAAATTGGCATATTTTTCTATTTCAGGAATGTTGTGATTGATGTAGGGTGATAACTTGTGTTTTATCCTTCTATCACAGATGAAACTGTGAGGATCATATTTCCAAGCAAAGGTTTTCTTTAAATGCATCTTCCTCTCTATGATTTCTTCTACTTCTTGCCCTGTTTTTCTGTTGTTGCACACAAATGGGCCTAAGTGGTCTTTCATCCTCAGCTGGGCTTTCTTCTTTTCTTTCATGAAATGAATTTGATCAAGGTTAATTATTTTCCTGTAGTACTCCAGGGAAAATAATCTCATGGGGACATACTTGGGTAATTATTAGGGAGGTAGTTCACACCCATAGACTCAGATCTCAGTATGATTCTGGTATAAGTACCAGTCACCTATCCTATACTGCTTTGAAAACTGAAGGATTCTTTTGATATCATCATTGATTCTAGGGGGAGAACTTCCTATCAACATGGTAGTTATAGAATGGACAAATTGATCAATGAAATTAATATATTAATAGGGAGAAGAGGATGAGTAGTGAAAAATAAAGGTCCAGAAAATGACTGACCTAGCGTTACCTTTTGTATCAAGCTTATGTACAGAGAAAGGGAATTTTTCAGTTTGATAGTAAAGGAAGAGGTGATATAGGATTGTAGAATACTTGAGCACTCTCTCATTTTCTAACCTCATGAATTGGTCATGGATTTTGTCAACTCTGAATGCAGCATAGTCATATTTGGCAGCGGGAGGCTAACTAGGGGTGAAGATACTCATGAAAACTAGGGTCAATTCATCAACAAACTCACTAGTATTGAAACCCATAATGGTAGCAATTATATTAACAATATCTTTGCCTATATCACTGAATGAAATTGTTAGATAGTGAGGGGGATCTTTGTGTATATGATCATTATCCATGAAAGTATGGAAAATACGGCTGAGTTCAAAACTAGACATTTTGGTGGATTTTTCTAGTAATTCTCCAATGGAAATGGGGGTGAGGTTTTGGCCAGGTTGAAGCTGTAACATTTTGTTAATTGAATTGGCAGTAATGGTAAACAGGACTGACTGGTCAGGGATATTATGGCTTTGAGGTTAGGGTTATAATTTGCCTGGCATTGGTCGATAATGTCCGGGAAAATGTGCACAGAAGGGAATAGGTACTTTGGGAGATTTGATTCCCAAAGTCCCATGGTATCTGAATTTTTCATGTAATCATCTCGGCATCGACAATAAACTTTAAGGGGCTTTAATCAGGTTCAAGGTCCTTTATTTGGAAGTCTTTCTCTGTTAAGGGAAGGTAATCCAAATCCCTATGAGGAGTAGTGATTGGAGGTACATTGAGGGTCACGGGGGTTTCCATCTTGGTTCTTGTGTTTTCAGGGACAAAACTGGGATTTTCAATGAAATTGTTTAAACAGAGGTGCCTAGGAAATTTTGAACTAAGCCTAGCAACTCAATTATATTGAAAACTTTGGGTTTTAAAGAAATTTCAAAGGAATTTCAGGATATAACAGGGTTTTTAGGAGAAAATCTGGTAAATACCTGTTTTTGCGCAACTAGCAATGATGTTCACATTCGCAGGATACACATAGTGGACTGGAGCGACATTGAAAGGTAGCTTTCAAGGTAGCTGACAATTTTGGAATGAACTGGTTGATTTTGGACGTATTGCGTGCATGCATGGAATTGTTCTCGAGAAAGGACAAAGAATAGATTACACTTGTTTTTTTTATGCAAAGTCAATATTTTGGTGGGTTTGGTGACAAAGATAGGTGGCGTCAAATTAATGAAGTGATGTTTTGTCGTTTATGGGAGGCAATAAGCCGGTTTCATTGCACTACTTATGGAAGATTGGTGGTATTGAGGGAGGGCAACGCGATTCCACTAGTCAATTGACATGTAGCATCGATGACTTTTGGAAAACCTCTCATATCGTGCATTTAACGTCCGACCAAAAGGCCCATGGGATATAAGCGATAGCCATTGGATTTGAGAGATCTGATCGAATAGTGGTCGGAGGGTTGGAAGTGACTGATGGTTAATGGAGGGGGCCTGACATTAATAAAAGACTTTAATTACATCGGGGGTGACGTGATTGGTCAAAGTTATTAATTAATCCTGATGATTTAATTAATCCTTTATTTAGCTTGGTAGGGGTTGGGGTTCTTAATTAGTCACAGGTTGACTAATTAATCCCATTTATCATCATTATTAAGGTTATTTCACAACCACGGGGCAGGATATATATTTATTGGGATTTTAATAGTAATACGAGTAAGGGGTAGTTTGTTTCCGGGAATTAAATAATAATACCAATTAGTGGTTAATGTGACTTTGTGGGATATGGACATGAGCTAAGTTAAATGTTTCCAAAAGCATTTTCATGATATAAAATTTATAACTTAGGCTAAATGAATATGAGGGTTTTATATATACAGAATGTTTTAGTTTCCCTAAGTAAAATAAGATTTTACTTAGGAAAAGCTTTATCAAGGGAATGAATGATTTTATGGAGGGGTAAATGTTGATGAAGGGGATTTTAAGTACATTAGATATTTCAAATTATTGGGCCGAGGGTCTAGTCCCTCCAAAAGTCAGAGAAATGCTCTGATCCCCTCTAACTTGTTATAGGTACCTCTAGAACTTAGGGGAAATTAGTGAATTTTTTAGGGAAAAATGGAGTAAGGAAGTTAATTAATTTGACTTTGTTTCTTTGATGTGTTGTCTTCAATGTGAGTTATGCTTTGTCCAAGTGATGAGAGAAAAAGGTTTAAGAATTCAACTTAACCATTGACCACACATTTATTTTGCAACCATCATCTACTTACCCTACCTACTTTATCCTAGCATTTTCACTCCTTTATTAGGGTGCACTTAAACTAGCAAACCCTTATCACACTTTCTTTTCTTTTACATAGTGATATCTATCTAAAGCTACACTTATTACATCCAAGGGCTCAGATTAAACTGTTGAGCTCCTTTTATTCACTATATCTAAAACATGAAATTGGAAACATGGAATAACTAGGATTAAGCTATTTGGTTACCATGGATTGTGGCATAGGTAACAGGTTGCACACAATCTTTAATATGCATAAAGTAAATAGTACTCGCATTTGGGCTTGCACACTTTCATGGTCTTTTCTTTTTGTTGGGGTTCATTTTCTTTCATTTTTTGACCTTTTCTTTATTCTTTTTACCCTTTGATTTTTCTTTTAGGGTATACACTCTTTAAATTTTTTGATTTTTTTATTTTTTTACAAATATGGAAAACATTTGCAACAAGCAAAGGTATGTACATATTTCAGAGCTAAACCAAGTCAATCACGATATATGACACCTATTGGTATAGGGGCATAACATAGTGGATGGGAATCTATAAATTCAATCTCAGAGAAAATGACTTCCTTACTAGTTGTAGCCAGTTATATTGATGTAACATGATTTGTTGATTGCTGAATTTTGAGTAGAGCAAAAACAACAATAAGGGTGGTTTTTGACCTGGAGGGGATTTTTCCACTAGATATCTTATGTCTCTATGTGTGCATATTTTTTGTTCATGTTTCTACTCATCGTTATATGATTTGATGATTATATACATTGATATGCTACTTATGGTTTATGGTTATGCATAGATATACTAATAAATTATGATTTAGTGAATGTTTAATAAAGGATAAAAGTTGTTTATAAGTCATAATACTACTTCACCCCCCCCCCCCCCCCGCCCACTCAAGGTTTCCAACAATTGATATCAAAGAACGACTATTGATTGTATCTGGATCGCTGGAGAGTAGATTTGGGGTTTGTTGGTAGAAATTTGCAATTTTTTTCAGAATGAGATCTCCAAGAAAATCAGTCCTCACTATTGCAAGTTTCAAGATATGGAAAGAAAGTGTGAAAAATAAATTATTGTCTTATAGATCAAACATTTGGAGATTGGTTTGTGAAGGATATTATGAGTATCCACCTTCATCTAAAGTAATGAATAAAATTCTCAAGCCAGAAATAGAATGAAAACATAGAGACAATTGGAGATCTAAAATATGTTGAGCTTTTGGAGAGACTACATATGTTATATGGAGCTAGAAAAAACAACAATGATGAAGAGGTTGAGAAGAGCAACGATAGAAATAATAAGAAGAAGAGATCCAAGGAGAGTGAAGCTCTAATAAAACCAACTATGAGATAGGACAATATATCTAAAGGTATGAGGCATAACGATTTACTTTTGAGTTATATTTTTTATAACAATGGTGATAATAATTTAGATATGATAAGTGAAGTATATGATGGTCATATTTTCATGCTCCTTAAAGATGAATATGAATCTACCATGGTTGTTATTGAAGAAATTTATGGTGAAGTTGGTAGATTAATAGATGCATGCAAGGAGCACGATGAGATATCGCATATCTATGGTGAAAAAGAGAAGAATATTATGGAGGTAGTCACTACTTTGAGGACAAAACTAAAAAAAATGATAAGAATTGAAGAAGTCAATTGCAGCAAGAAAAAGGAAAAAAAAGAACTATGTTGAAGCACTTGAAGGTGTAATTGACAAATTGAGAAAGTAGCTGGAAGAAAATGATTGAAAGTTGGAAGATCTAGCCTTAGTTTTCAAAAGGGAGAGACATGTTCACATGTAGGAAATAAATAAAAAATCAGAACCAAAGAAGCATATAGAGAAGAATGTGATCATCCATGAAAATATTTGAGGAAAGTGGTAGCAGATCCACCAACAACAACAAATAAGAGTACCAGGAAGAGCATTCACTCCTAGGATTGATGGTGGAAGATTTCAAACAAGGAGTCAAAATTACTTTCGCCCCTTAATGGACAATATTGAGTGTTTGGTTGCCACAAATTTGGACATGTGATTTCTACTTGTAGGAGGATAATTCACACTTCTATGGAACAGTTTGATTAGCTAAGTAGAAGACCCACTTTAGATATACAAGTTCATTTAATGGTTATTTTTTCCTTGTAACCTATTTGGCCACAAGGCCATTGATTGCAGATCTACCATGAGAAGATAGAGATCTGGCATGAGTAACAAAAGATCATATCCTTTGGCTAGATATCTTGGTCATATAGAATTTAAAGTGTGTCATAATGTTTGGCACATGGTCGAGGACTGTAACATGCCTAGACCCTTGAGGTATTATGGACAAAAGAAATAGACAAAGGTGAATGCGCAACCAAGGAAACAACCAAGGAACATGTGGAAGAAGAAGGACAAGCAACTAGGAAGGTGTGGCATTGCACTTTGTTCACATGATGAGGATGGTATGTGGTATATTGATAGTGGATTCCCACACAATATGTTGGAAGATAGAAGGAAATTTAAATTCTAGAATAGAACCAAGATTGTACCTGTTGTTTTTTAAGGTAATGAAATGATGAGACTGTTGGGAAGAGGTAAAGTCAATCTTCGTGAGAAGAGAACTAATGCAGATGATTTTTGGCTCATTAAAGGCTTAAAGCACAATTTTATGAGCATGAGCCAAATTGTTAATGGACACAAAGAAGTTGTTTTCAACTCCAAAGGTTGCATCATCTGGACATAAGGATCAAATAAAATGATTTCTAAGGGAATCAAGGCATTGGATAATGTGTACATGTTGAAGGGAAGAGTGAGTAGTAAGAATAGACAAAGGGAGTACTCTTGTTCACTAGATTCAGACTAGGAAAGATCATCCCCTACTGCAGTCTATTCTTGCATGTTAGATCTACTTGACTACAAAGTTATATATGAGAATAACATGGTCTCAGGGGAAGATTTGGCAACTTGACGAGTTCCAACATTTGCGGTTTTTTGATCAAGTGTTTTCACGCACCTCCAAATTTGCAGAGTCATCATATAAATGTGAGGTACATTTCACTCAAGGGGATATATGTTTTGAAGGCTTGTTCCTTATTTTTCTATTTCTTTTCACTTACATTTTTGTAGCTAATGTATTTATTGTATATGAGTAGAAATATGTGTTATATTAGCCTTGATGTAGCTTTCATTGATCATTTTTCAGCTACCCTAGCATGAGATTGGAGATATTGGTATGCACAGTGTGACTTGAGACATGGACCAATCATGTGTGGGATGTTATATTTTAATTATTACAGCCATGTATTATTTATTCTTTCATCATTCTATGTTGATTGAGAGTCCATTCGGTAGTGTTTTGTGTCCTCATGGTGATAAGCATGTTTTGGAGGAGTCTTGTGGAGTATTTTTGGTAGACATATGTATGGGATAATGATGTTGTATTAGTAATATCATGTAATGTTTTTGAGTCATTTTTCCATTAGAGATGAAAATAAAATCAATTTATTTCATTGGTAAATCATGTGTAATGCTCATGAAGCCATGTATTTGTATTGTTTTTATGATTTGGTATTCTAGTGAATTGTGGAGAGTCATGAGGTCATATGAAATTCATGTATGAGGCCTTATGTCATTGATACAACCATGTACTAATAATTTTATATGTCATATAGTCATGGTCTTATGGATTCTTGGTCCACTTTGCGCTTCTTTCTTGTGGCAAGGAATCAATGAGTGCAGTGGAAGTGATTTACTACAATTTTGTGATGATGTTGGAGATGATATATGTTTAGGGGAGCATCTTATTTTCTTTGGTTTACTTCAACCATACATTTTTGGAATTAAGATCCACTTGGAGGTGTTCATGGTGTGCCTTATGTTATATTATGACTGGTGAAGCTCTTGATCTCATTATATGAGAAAAGAGGATGTGATTGGTCATTGGTGTTGCTGCCATGTGGTTGTTATTATGGAGAATATGGGTTGTTGCCTCATGTGCTTATTGTTGCATATTTGTTTTCATGGTGTGTTGATATTAATTGATGTCTTGATGAATAGATTGGTACTGGTGCTAGAGGTTGTTTGGTTTGACATGATGCTATGAGGAGACTATTTTATCATTGGTTTATTGTGTTTATTATTATTTCTAATGTGAGAGGCACAAATACATGTTGATATGCATTATTATTAAGACATATGGAGATTGATTTCTCTAGTGCTTGTGTTATGTTGATTTTGCTACCTTTTCAGATGGAGTTGACCCTTTTCCATTCATTTTAAAGGGGGAGTGAAAGGAGATGATGCTCTTGAGATTGTGTGGTTGTCATCAATGCCAAAGCAAGATATTGTTGGCATTATGACTTGTATGATTGTAGCTAGTTAGTGTTGGAATTGTGTTCAGGGTTGCAAGTAGCTTATGTTGGCATTGATACCAAACTTGCATCTTGTGTTGCAGATGATTGGTTGTAGCTAGTTCTGTTGGCATTGAGCTAGTTATGTTTGCATTGATGTCAACCTTATGTTGGCATCATGATCCATTTATGCCAACCTTGTGATGCCTTGTAATGATCTAGATGGTACATTGATGTCAACCTCATGATGGACTGTATGTTTTCATTAATGTAGGATGATGGCATTGATGTCGCTTGTTGTTTAGATAGGTGGTAGTGATAACTATGCTCCACACTTAGGAGTTTGGAAATGCTTTTTCTTTGTGTAAGTCTTCAAGTTCATGTTGATGTTCACATTTGTTGCAAGGACGATTGGCCTCATATCATGATGTTGCAGAAGTGCTACAATATTGTGCAAAGGTTTTGCAACTTCTGCAAGTGTCTAAGGAGAGTAGAGGACTAGTTGTAACTCATGTCAACCCTTGTCTTGTTGGCTTCTAGGTCAACTTGGTAGTGGAACTAGTATACATGTTTAACCCACTTGTAGTGGTCCCACAGATCTTGGAAAAGGTTTGGGAGTCTGTAGAAGTTCTAAAGGAGTGCAAGTGTTTCGTAGAAGTTCTGAGCTGAAGGTTCATTGTGTTTTCCTATGCTCTACCCTAGCCGCTGGGAAGAAGGGTTATGCGTGCAACGTGAAGTTTCCAGCCAAGATCTCGTAATGTTGTGTGTGCAACTAGGAGACTTCCAACTGATATTTGATAGTTATGTGCATGATATTGAGCCTCTACATGAAATTTATTCCTCATTCCCCGTGCACATTATGAGGAATTCAACTTGGTTATTAGTAGTAGCTTCTAAATTAATGGGTTAAGGTTGAAAGTGATTGAGTAAGTCCTCCAATGGATGTGAACAATTTTAGTGCATAAGTAGTGATTATTATGGATGGATTTTGTCATCTTTGTACACCTTTAAGCTCAGCCCAAAAGTGGAATTCTCCCAACACATTACATATACTTCATTTGGGATCTGAGATATGGTTGGTTAGTGTGATTAGGAGTGATAGAGGACTGTAGAGAGGAAGAATGCTCCAGTTATATTGGTGAGGGAAGATACATCAATTTATGAGTGCATATGGTAGTGGAGAGAGTAGATTTGAAGTCAATAGTAGAATATTGAAGCAAAGATTTTAGATTGCAAATTAGATTTGCAACATAGACAAATCAAAGGCAGAATGTGTGACTTTAGATTTTGATAGTAGACCAATGATTGAGGATTGCATCTCCAATATTATTTGACAATTGTTTTTTAGGGTTGTTGGTGCATATGGAAGAATGCCATAATGATTTTATGTTGTTTATATACTAAGGGTTTGATGTAGTTTGCAGTTTGTATTCAATTGGTGGGTTGATGTTTTGATTGAGTTTTTTTGTAGAGATTGGTTTTGGATAGTAGGTATTCATAGTTTTTTTATGAGTAGATTGCTATTGTGGGTCCAATTTGAAAATGGGATTAAAAGAGGCCCATGCATTTGTTTTTTTAATGCAGGGGTTTTTTTGTCACGAAGAGTTCTAGTTTGAAAATGAATGAAAGCATAGCCCTAGAGGATCGACAAATCATGGTAGCATGGTGAAAGAAGGGATGGGTGTTCCTTTCCTATGGTGGTCAGAATAAAATCAATAGAGGGAGTGATATCTCCATATCCTGGTAGTAACTAGGTGAGGCTTATTGGTTGTGTAGGCTTCCAGTGGATGGGTATTCATAAAGTTGATTTGAGAGAGAGATACTTTCCTTGTTGGTTGTAGCCAGCCATATTCATGTAACATGATTTGTTGATTAATGAATCTTGAGCAGAGAAACAACAACAAGAAGGGTGATTTTTTACCCGGGGGGGGGGTTCCACCATATATTTGGCGTCTGTATATGCACATGTTTTGTGTTCATGTTGCTACTCATGGTTATACGATTTGATGATTATATACATTGATATGTTGCTTATGGTTTATGGTTATGCATAGATCTATTAATGATTAATGAGTTGGTGCTAATACATTGTCATTCATTGAATGTTTAATAAAGGGTAAAAATTGTTTATATGTCACAATATTGGTTGAACCCACACTCCTCTTAGTATTGCTCAAGGTTTCGAACAATTGGTATCAAACAAGTGTTCTTGGTTGAAACTTTATCACTGGAAAGTAGATATGGAGTTCATTGGAAGAAAGTTACATTTTTTTTAGGATGAGGTCTCTAAGAAAATCAATCCTCACTACTGCAAATTTCAAGTTATGGCAAGAAAATGTGAAAAATAAGTTATTGTGTTGTGGATATAACATTTGGAGATTGGTCTCTTAAGGATATGATGAGGATTCACCTTCATATAAAGTAATGAAGAAAAATTCTCAAGCAAGGGATATTAGTTTCAAGAATCTCCATAATGCAGATCTAGAAAAAGTTGGAGATCTTAATTCTCCTAAGGAGGTTTGGGATAGACTACATATGTTATACGGAGCTAGTATAAACAAAAGTGATGAAAAGGTAGAGAAGAGAAACAAAAAAAATAATAAGAAGAAGGGATCCATGAAGAATGAAACTCAAGTTGAACCAGATTTCCAACATGACAACGGATTTGAAGGTATAAGTTGTAATGATTTACTTTTGAGTTATATTTTTTATAGCAGTGGTGATAATAAATCATATCTTATCAATGAATTACATGGTGGTCATAGTTTCATGCTCCTTAAATATGAATAGGAATCTTTCATGGTTGATATTGAAGAACTTACTGGTGAACTTGGTAGACTAATAGATGCATGCAAGGAGCATGCTAAGATATTGTAGATTTATGATAAGAAAGAGAAGAATCATAAGGAGGATATCAGTACTTTGAGGACACAACTAGAATAATCGAAAATAATTAAAGAAGTTAAACAAAAATAAAAAAGAAAAAAGAAAAGGAGCATGTTTAACTACCTGAAGGTGTAATTGACAAAATGAGAAAGCAACTTGAAGAAAAGGACTGATAGTTGGAGCAAGCAAAGAGCACCATACCAGTGGGTAGGTCTAGCCTTAGTTTTAAAAAGCGAGAGACAAGTTCACATGCATGAAGGAAAAACAAAGGAGAACCAAAGAAGCCTACAAAGAAGAATGTGATCAACCATGACAATATTAGAGGAAAGAAGCAGTCGATCCACCACCAGTTGCAAAGAAGAGAACCATGAAGATCATTGACTCATAGGATTGATGATGGAAGTTTTAAGATAAAGAGTCAAAACTCCTTTTACCCCTTTATGGATGAGATTGAGTGTTTTTCTTGCCACAACTTTAGACACATGGTTGCTACTTGTAGGAGGCAAATAAACACTTCTATGCAGTGGTTTGATCAACCATGTAGATGACCCACTTTTAGGTATACAAGTTCATTTAATGGTTATTGTTTTTCTTGTAACATGTTTGGACACAAGGCCATTTATTCCAAATCTCAAATGAAGAGATGGAGATATGGCATGAGTAATAAAAGAGAGGATTATTTGGCTACATATCTTGGTCATGTAGATCGTTAAGTGTTTCATCATTTTGGGCACATGGTCAAGGATTGTAAGATGCCTATATCATTGACGTCTTCAGGAAAAAAGAAACAGATGAAGGTGGATGCACAACCAAGGAACATGTGGAAGTAGAAGAAGGAGCAGATTGAAAGGTATGGCATTGCACTTTGTTCATGGGATGATGATGATATGTGGTATATTGATAGTAGATGCTCACAACAATGTTAAGAGATAGAAGGAAAATTCACTTCTTGAAGAGAACCAAGAGTGTTGTTGGGCCTCTAAAATATACATATATTAATTCCCATCTAACCTTTCCTAGGGAAATAAAGGATATATTAAATCTCTCCTTCTACACTTAATCATCATTTTAGCTTTAATATGTTCTTAGGAGAGTTTAGAGGTAATTGCATATTATGTGCCTAATATTGTTTATTTTTGCAGAATATTGAGAGAATATGGAGTGAATTGTAAATGAGATAATATAGGGACTTTGTCCCTACCACATGATGGACCAATATTGGATAATAAATGAATAGGATATTATGAAATTATTGTACAAATTCTAGAGCTCTAGTGATTGAGAAAATCTAGGGATGTGTTCCCTATCAATTAATGAAGACTCCTAGTGTTGGGAACTAGATCCACTTTTTGAGGGATTTTGGAAGGGAAATATTCCTCCTTCCAAGGAGAATGATTTATGATCTATTTTAATAAGTACCAATTCTAATTTTCCTCTAGGGACATATATTTCTCAGTATTCTTATGGAGAAAATTTTTTATTTAGCAACTCTACTTTCATTTCTAGCAGGGATGTACTTGGATGGATTCAAATAATGAAGTTTGTAGCCATTTTTTGCTTCTAAAAATTGATTAATTATAGTACTCTAATTTTCCTTGGGCTTGGAAATCCCAGGACCCTTGGAGCCCTCTTGTACAATTTCTTTATTTTGTTCGAATGCGTTTTTCACTTGCATCTGTTGTAACTACATTTACTATTCATGCTTCTCTTGTTGTAGGATACATCGGTTAAATCATTGAAGGGTGTTTTTTTATAGATAATTTATAGATTCACAAGCATGATTCCTTAGAAAAAATTTTAAAATTCATATTCATCATTCAACTACTTGGATTGGTATACTACTTCACAAATCTAGAATTTCTGGAAATCCCTTGTAGCAAAATAATAGTAATTTTCTTCTATTTTTTAGAGCATGTTAACGAGATTAATTTGAGTTGATTACAATTTTATTTGGTCATAGAATAATTCAAGTTAATAAAAAAATTTACCCAAAATCATTTTCACTTGATTAGGTTATGAATTTGGCAGGTTAACTAGCTCACTAGTTATTGAATTTCCAGTTTTTATAGTAGCAATTTTCTGCTATTTTTTAGCATGTGTTAACAGGGGTATTTTGGAGTGATTTCACTTCCAATGGAGTCTTATGACATCATAATTAATAATAATAAAAAATCTCATCGAATTTTCATTTGATTTACTTAGGCATTCGATAAGTTATCTTGCTCTTGTAGCAAAATAGGGCCTCCTAAAGCACCTCCTGTAGCACTCCTGTAGCATGTGTAAATGTGACAATATTTGCTCCAAAATATTGTGTTTTGTCTCTTAGGATTGAATAATGAAATCTAGGCTTTTAAACATGATTTAGTAAGAACAAAATACCTCTTAAACCTTTCCTATTCTCCATTAGAATTCATCTCTGTAGTAATGAACAATGTAAACTTTGAAACGGGAACTATAAACTCAAAACGAGAACTCTGGCCCAAAAACCGCAAAAAAACATCAAAAACAATGCTAAAAATGAAAAGTGTGTGTACTGGAACGATGTTTTTTTTTTTAGATGCCAATTTTGAACGTGTTTTAAAAATGGCAGTGACTACGAAATTTACTACGAAATTTTCGTGCAAAATATAGCTTGAAAACGAAAGTGATGCTACTGGATTAACGTTTTTTTTTAGGGTCAATTTTCAAACTTTTTAAAAAATGCTAATAAAACCAATTTCTTATGTCTCAAACAAAGTTAATTTTTAAGGAAAAAACACATTAATCTTTCTGGTAGAATATCATTTTTTTTTCCTAAGTATAAATTTAACATGTTTTCAACCACACCATGCTAGATACAAAAGCAATTGAAATTTTTTCAACTATAAAATTAAAAAACCATGACATTATGAACAAAGTATATCACTCAATGAAATCAAAAGTCATTATTTGTATATTGAATAAAACATACATTATATCTCTAATTTAATATTGCATTGTAGATATTTTAAACAATAAAATTATCATAATTAAGACATATAATCCAACAACATAAAAATGCCTCATAACTTCTCATTTAACACCATATGGAAA
>APFE031271274.1:74657-133546 GCA_000404065.3 Pinus taeda | reverse complement strand
GTTTGAAAAAGAAAATAATTGACCAGATAATACTGATTCACCCCCCCCCCTCAGTATTATTTCCAACATAAGGATGGTTTAAAGGGTTATAATCTTTGGAACCCATTAACAGGAAGGTTGTGTGCAGCCGACATGTGGTGTTCAGAGAGGTGAAAGATGTTATTAGATTTTGAGCTAAAGGAGGAAGAATCATACTCTACAATAGAGGAGGAATCAAAAGATGAAGAGCCACAAACTCCGGGTGTGAGAAGATCAGTTCGAGAAAGAAGGCAGCCAGAAAGGTATAGTCCATCTGCTTTATGTCCAAATTTTTCTTTATCTATTACTGATGATGATCCCAGAACTGTGAAGGAAGCAGTAGATTCAGAGGATGGAAAACTATGGAAAGAGGCCATGGTTGATGAAATGGAATCTTTGCACAAAAACGAGGCTTTGGATCTGGTAGAGTTGTTAGCTGGAAGGAAACCCTTTGGCAGCAAATGGGTGTTCAAGAAGAAGAAAATGCAGAAGGAAAGGTGGAGAAATACAAAGCTCAGTTGGTAGCAAAAGGTTATTCCCAGGTGTCGGGAATTGATTTTGGTGATATTTTTTCTCCTGTTGCCAAGGTAACTTCTATTATATTACTTTTATCTATTGTCACTACTTTTGATTTTGAGATAGAACAAATGGATGTGAAGACAACATTTCTTCACCGGGATCTGGAAGAGGATATCTACATGAAGCAACTTGAAGGCTTTGCAGTGAAGGGTAAGAAAGAAGTAGTATGCAAGTTAAAGAAGTCTTTGTATGGGTTAAAACAGTCACCAAGGATGTGGTATCAGAAATTTGATACATTTATACAAGGACTTGGCTTCACCAGAAGCAAAGCAGATCACTGTGTGTATTTTAAATTAATTGGTGACTGTGTTATTTATCTGGTCTTGTATGTGGATGATATGTTGTTGGTTGGAAATGGCAAAGAAATTATCCAGGATTTGAAGACCCAATTGTCCTCCAAATTCGACATGAAAGATCTCGGTGCTGCAAACTATATTTTGAGCGTGGAAATTAAAAGAGATCGGGAAAAGAGGAAGCTCTGGTTAAACCAGAGGAAGTATATCGAGACAATATTGCAGAGGTTTAATATGCAGGATAGTAAACCGGTGAAGGTTCCTATTCCTGTAGGTGTAAAGTTATTTGTTGAACAGTGTCCCAAGACATAAGAAGAGGAAGAGGATATGTCCCGTGTTCCATATACAAGTGCAGTCGGTAGCCTGATGTATGCAATGGTCTGTACTAGACCAGACATTGCACATGCAGTGGGAGTATTGAACAGGTTTATGTCAAAACCTGGGAAGGAGAATTGGAAAGTAGTGAAGCGGGTTTTCAAGTATTTGTGTGGCACTAGTGACTATGGTTTGTGCTGCCAAGGAAGACTAGGATTGGACAGAGTGTTGAATATTCATGGCTTTGTTGATGCAGACTCGGTTGGAGATCTGGATCAAAGAAGATCTACAAGTGGGTATGTGTTTAACCTCTTTGGAGGTGCAATTAGTTGGATGAATAAGAAACAATCTGTATTGGAACTATCAACTACAAAGGTAGAATACATGGCATCCACTCATGCAAGCAAGGAAGCAGTTTGGTTGCAGAGATTATGTTCAAGTATGGGGTTAGTACAGGAAGCTATAAGGATAGACTGTGACAACCAAAGTGAAATTTTCTTGGCAAAGAACCCTACATATCATTCAAATACAAAGCACATTGATGTTCAGTATCACTTTGTGAGGGATATGATAGAAGACAAAAAGGTGTTGTTGGTAAAGGTGGACACTTTGAAGAATAATGCAGATGCATTGACAAAATCTATGAGCTCTAAGAAGTTCTCCTGGTGTAGATAAACAATGGGAGTTTCAAGGCTGGAAAAATGAGTAAGCTCTCCTGTGTCCCCCTGTGGAAAGAAAAAAACAAGTGGGAGAATGTTGGTTTGTGTTATATTCTTTCCACAACTAACCTATGTAGTGAACGGGGGGTCAGAGGGGGGGTGGAGCCCCCCTTCGTTGCGCCAATTGTGCAACGGGGGGGGTCACAGGGGGGCGGCAGCCCCCCCTGTTCGGGGGTTGAGGGGGTTGAGTAGCCCCCTTCTATGAGGTTCGGAGCAGCGCCCCGGGAAAAAAAAAATTGGACCCTATATTAGGTTGGGCGAACCTACCTATGTTTTTGTCCATGGTTTTGGATCAATGGTTTTCGGTCCATGGTATTGGATGCTTCGACATGTATAAATATGTATTGTAACATTGAAAGGAACATAATGGAAAATCAAGATGGTAGTCCCGGTTTTAGGATCCAAGGGAAAATCTCTGTGTATATGTGTTTTATGTGTTATGCTCTCGCATTGTTTACTTTATGTGTTTTAGAATTCGTATGCAGGTAATTTCTGTATGGGGTTAAAACCTACAATGATTTCATGCTAAAGTCATCATCTCCACGTGGAGCATCCCAAGTGGTGACACGTGTCACCCATATTTACCCCATTAGGCCCTCAAAAATGTCAAAACGGAATGCCACGTGTCCACTGCACAGCCACATCATACTGACATCATCAGCCATGTCTCCTTCTTGGGGCCAATTACCAGCTTCCATGTGTATTCTTTGGAGGAGAGAGAAAGGGGTCGTCGGGTCCTTTGGTTTTCAACAATTTCTTTTGTATTTATATTCTCCTCGCACTTCGACACTTATAACAGAATTCCATTTTTTAAAGAGTTATGAGGTTTCGATGCTCAAAGCTCTGAAATGATCAACCCTCTAAAAATTTTGGTTTCAATGTGCCCTCTACTCTGATGTTCTAATATCAGGTCTCGGTGATCAGCCTTCCTTTCCCATTTCGGCCTCCAAATTTCGGCACTTCCTCTTGGCTTTCAGCCTCTGAATTTTAGCTCTCCCTTTTGAATTTCGACTCTTGATTTTCATCTCTTCCTTTAGATTTCATACTTCAGCTCTTCCTTTAGTCAACCAAGAATGCACCTATCCTTCTCTGCGTCAAGGATGAAGAATAGGACCATTTGATATAAATATAAGATGGTATGACAGGGGACAACATGATCCAAGACAATTAGCATATTGATGACATCAATGATGACATCCTACATCTGCTCAACATATCATGCATCTGCTCGATATCCTGGTTAACCTACACCTACTACACCTGCACCCATTTTTAAATCAATGACAACATACTCAACAATGACTGTAAAGTTGTGGGTGCATTGGTTAGCCCAAATTACATAACCCAGAACACATAGTTCCCATAGGGGCATCTAAAAGTTATCTTTGGGATGTCCTACTCCCAAAACCAAATCTAATGGTAGCCTGAACAAAGATCAATCTTCGAAAAATATTCGGCTCCCCTCAATTTATCCATCAACTCGTCTATTCTAGCGATAAGATACCAGTTTTTTATTGTTCTCTCATTAACAACCTGGTAGTCAATACACATTCACAAGGTACCATCCTACTTCTTAGTCATGACCATTGAAGAAGAAAAAGGACTAGAATTAGATTGAACGTGACCCAACCTCAACAACTCCTTGATGACCTTCTCAATTTCACCTGTGTAAGCCTTGGGATGTTGGTAGGGGTTGGTAATGACTGCTTGTACACCCTCCTCCAATTGTATAATGTGCTCAAAACCCCTGTTTGGTAGTCTACCTAGAAGAATGTCAAAAAAGTCCTTCTGGTGTTTATGGAGAAATACCTGAATGTCATTGGTATGTTGTCACGGTTGGTTCAATTTTATGTTGTCTATGATAAATCACTCAATCACCCACTCAATATCACACTGCATCAACACTACTTCCATGCTAATGGATTATACTATCTTCAGTGGATACTAATGCATGACCCTAAAAACTAACTTTCTGGTATCCATTGGATCTTTGAATTCCATCTCCATGTTTCTATGATTCATTGTATACTTCTCAATGTAGTAGAGCCACTAAATTTATAACAACACATCGGTGTCTGACACATCTGTTAGTCTCTTGCTCATAGCAGGTGTTAATCTTTCATGATTGACATTTTTACATGCTAAATATGCCATGCTCTGCAAGCTGCAATGTTCCATATTTGATACTCAGGCCAAAGAAGTATCCATGAGGGTATGCCAGCCCAAATGCCCCTACTGTATTCCAAATTTTGAGGAGTTATTCCATTTTGAAGAATCTTCAATTAAAGGGAGATCCAAACAGCTTAATCTTGGTCTCCCTAGGTTTCAATTTCTTGTTATAAAATATAGAGAATCATTATCTGTCCAAACAGCTTAATCTCGGCATATTTTTAGATAGGTAGAGAAGCAAGGGTGCTCAACAGCTTAATCTGAGCCCTGGATGGCATAAGTGTAGATATAGGTAGGAGGACAGTAAATAAAAGAAAAAGGTTGAAAAGTTGGGTTTGCTAGTTCAAGTGCACCCAAACCAAAAGAAGAAAAAATGCTAGGTAAAGTAGGCTGGGTAAGTAGTTCTATGGTTGCAGAAATCAAGCTATGTGATCCATTTCATATTTTCAAGTGTCATATCTATCCAGATCACGGTTTGGTGGCACTTTCTCATGTTGATCAGATCAGGTAAGGCATCTCTAACTCCCCTCTCTTCTTACTTCCTCAAACTCATTTACTAACATCCCCTCAAGGACCTTGGGATTTGCCCGAGAGTCCCTTTTTCATTCCATTTTTGCTTAAAAGCCAAGTTGACATCTGAGAATTGGCTTAGTGAAAAGAAGCCACATTTCTTGTGTAAAAATAATCTTTGCACAAATCCATCAATCCCCCTACATTTTCACTCCACCAAGTCATGCTAACTCCTAACTTTATTATTTAGCTCCCCAAGTCATTCCTCTATCCCCTACTATGTGAAAACTATATAAAAAACCCAAAAATATTTAATATCCCACCCTATGGAAACTATAGCCTAATAACAAAAGTCAGGGAAATACTAGGTCCA
This sequence comes from Pinus taeda, assembly GCA_000404065.3. NCBI lineage: Eukaryota > Viridiplantae > Streptophyta > Pinopsida > Pinales > Pinaceae > Pinus > Pinus taeda. The sequence continues at coordinate 128,570 of APFE031271274.1, read as the reverse complement.
TTTGGGGCCTTAGTATTAGCCCTTCCACGTTCATTTCCCCTGGGATTTGTTTAACCTCTGGTTAAATAAATAACCAAACCACACCCCACCTCGAGTGCACATTTAAACCCTCAAAACCTAAAGTCTAAAACCCACCACCGTCGCGAATAATCAAACATTTATCGCGCGCGCATTTTGATTAAACCCCGCTCATCTTCCCCTCCCGTTCGTCGTCGGATCGTCTCTCCCAGATCCGACGGCCCTCATGCATAGCGGACGCCCTTATATGATGGCACAATAATGCCCGATGGTCGACGGTTTCATCGTCGTACCCCGGGACACTTGGCGGCTTTTCATTGCGTCGGGCCGCCCCTGACAGATACCACCCCCGTACCAAAAGCGGTCCGACGCAAACCGCTTACCGCCCTCCCCTGTTGCCACTTCGCCGTATGACGATGCCGCCACCTCACCGGCCACTTTGCTACATCACCCTGCCACGTCACCCTGCTGACGTCATCATCCGTACTGGGTCCCACTGCTAATGTCATGCTGATGTCATCTGCCGTACTGTTGACATCATCCGTCGTACTATTGACGTCATCCGTCGTACCGCTGACGTCATTCGCCAAAAGGAAAAAGCGCAAGAGAGAAATCGAGGCTTCGGAGGCCCAGAATCAAATTCTGAGGCAGTTTTCGATACATGATTAGCGCTTAGCGCTAATCGCGCATCACTATGGGAAATAGGCCAAAATGGGGGATCTTTTTTCTCAGTGACTGTTTTTGCCGTAAAAGGGCCGAAAAGGGGCAATTTAACAGTTTTTACCACATCAGAGAGAGGAAGAAGCCCCGATTCAATCAGAGAGAAACAGTGAAGCGGCAGAGAGTATTAGATCGACCATATCAGAGTCGGGAAAGCATTAAAGACCATCCAAACCAAATCAATGCATACCAGGACAGGGTCACAGGCCATTAAAACCAAATCATAAAAAATTAAATGGGAATCACAGTCACCTAAGAGCAGCAGAACCGACTAAGAGGTGCAGGTGAGAAGTGAAAGGCGCAGCAATTGCAGATTGGACAAGAAGAGCTGCCAGAGGACGACAGATAGCCACATTTTGAAACAGCTGCCACCAGCACAGCATTAGATAGATATTTTCATTATATAAGACAAGTTAGGTTAATTGCATTTACTTCCTGAAAAAATATCTTCTAGCAGATCTTTGTTGTAGATATTTTACCTATAAATACAACCCTAAACAATGTAATAAGGGTTGGTGGGTTGTTTGGTTGATCTCTCATTTTGAGAGCTGCACTGTAAATATTGAAGAACTTCTGTAATCAAAGATTGTTGGAATACTTGCATCTGAACTGGCTAGTTGTGCTTTCAATGGCTGAAGAAATTGGTATGGAATTCTCGTGCTTGCTCATGGTTCAATAAGTTGTCCCTCCCTTTGTTTATCAGTTCATACATAGTTGTATCAAATATATATCATAATCTAAGTTGCAAGAAAAAAGAATAGACCAGAATTGGTTTCCATGCCCTCTGTGCTCAATTCTTGCAACTTTCCATGTTTTCCTCTGAAACAGTGATGAATATGCATTCTTAATTGCGCTTGTTTAAGTTGTTCCCTTCACATATGAATGTTGTCTGGGAATTATTCATTGCTCCTAGATATCACTCATCCACTTTCTCTCTTTGGCTGGATGAGAGATTCTTAATTGCCTCTCGTTCCCTAACTTCCATTTCACTCTTGTTCTAGCATAAAATCATTGTGCCATGTGTGGCTATCCTGCTCCATATTTCCCTCTTCTACCAGAGAAAAAAACACACCTCAGTTCACAGACATGACTCCATGCCCAATGGTTTGAACTTCTTACTCTTTGCATGTCAACTCAGTTTGAATAAGATCAACCACCCCATCAATCAAAAAATCAAAAAATCAAATCAAACCCATGTGCCTCATATCTAGCCTAAAATCACCCCTTAAACAAAGTTAAAATCCTGAAGAGAGAGCCCTCTCTGACTGTTGGTAGGCTAGGACCTGCAGTCCAAAGACTGGTTTGTGGTTACCTCGGTCGTATTCCCTTGGGAGTCAAAGGGAACAACCTGAGTGATAACAACATCCACCATGAACAATTCATCAGTCACTATGTAGTTACTCATGGTTAGCTGCAACTTGGGGATGTATATAGTGTAGTCCATCTAATGGACACCAAGTATGGTTGCCACAAAGCCATCAAACTCCTCCATAGTAATCCCTCTCCATTCAATCATGGTTGCATCTATGAAGTTGTGGGAAGCTCCACCATCAATCAATATCGTCACCTTTTGTCTTGCCAAAACCCTGCTAACTCTAAAAGTATGATACCTGGGAAATATTGACATGGATGCAATAATAGGGGCTTTTCCCTCTACATGTGAAGTCTCACCCCCAAATTTATAATGTGTATGTCCCTATACATATCCTTGCACCGAATCCTCATCTCCATCATCGTTGTCGCCCTCTCACCTCAATATAGTGACCATTGCCCACCTTGTCCTTACCTGCACATATATGCCCTGGTGCCCAAGGCTCCTGACAACTAAAATAAAGCTTCTTCTTTCTCGTCTCCTTTCGGGTTTCATCATCCATATTTCATTTCCTAGTTCCCTCCCTTTGAAAATGTTTGACTTATTTTTCTTTCTGAGGAAAGGAAGCCTTAGGAGGGAATCTTCTCTTAGAAATGGCATCATGCATATCCTTGGTATTGTTAATTGTTTCACGAAGAGTGGTGGGTTCAAATCCTTCGACCCAACCACGTAGAGGCTCAAACAAACCCCTCCACAAATAATATCACCAATATAGCCTCTGATATGTATGTGACCATAACTGCTAGTCTCTGAAACTATGAAATGTAGGCCTATGGACTGCCTATTTGTCTGACTTGTGCCATCTCCCTGAAATGAAACTTCAGGTCCTTCCTATCAAATCACTCAATGAGCCTCTGAGTGAACTCAGTATATCATGTGATGTTTTTGCGACCCATTTTCACCAACCCATGATAACACTACTTATGGGATTTGCCATCCACGTGGTATGTAGCCAACTTGATGGCCTCCTCCTTCATTATCTGATGCTACTGGAAATACGTGTCCAGTTTATGTACCCATGACCGAGTTGAGCATTTGGATAACCCATCAAAGCAAGGGATGGTCACTTTCCCCAATGTCTTTTATAGCTCATTCTTCTGCGCCAAAGCCTTATAAACCGTTTTAGGATTTTTTTTAAATAAAGGTGGCAGAAATTAGTGAAACTCATGGCATCTTGGAAGTCACATCCCAATGCTCCATACTCCACCAAATAATTTGTATAAGGGATCCCTTGACTTGTATCCTCTTGTTCTTTGCTACCTCATGTATGAACTAAGGCATGTTGAGTCTAGGTGTTGTTATGCTATATGAGTGTGAGTGGTTATGTGTGGTAGCATAGCCATGGCTTCCCTATGCACTATTATACCCTTCCCTATTTACTAATTCCTTTCTAGTGGAAGCCCCTTTGTTTTCTATCTGGCTTATCAAATATTCCATCTCCTTTTAGACCTTAGCCAAATCATTTTTTTCACTAAGCACAATGTTAAATGCTTGATTTTCCATGTGATCCATGTCTAACTCTTCTATTGCAAGTGTCTCTTCTACCCCCTTCCCCTTGCTAGGGGTCTCTTTTTCCTCTCTTATTTATCCTAGAGTCTCCTCCTCCTCATAAATGGGAGTAAGCTCTCTATGAAATGCCTTCATCCAACAAAGTACAGGAGGAATGTGGCATCAATACAATAAGAAACTCAACCCCTTTAATAGTTTGCACTCAATCCAGTGAAAGGATCATAGTAACTCGTCCCCTTTTGGATGGAAAATTATATTGAGAGATCAAAAGGGATAAAATTGAGGTGATTTCTCTTAGACTTGATAAATTCTTGTGACATGCTTATTAGGAATATTTTTTGTCAAAATATTAGCTACTTGCACATTGGTGGAGATATATTGTAGTTGCACCACCCCATCTTGCACCAATTTTCATATGTAATTATACTTTTTGTTTATGTGTTGCGTATTTCCATGGAATATGGGGTGTTAAAACAACCTTAGGCAACTGGCGTTGTCACAATGTATAACTGTAGGGTCCATTGGTCCTTCGAATAAATCGGGTAACAACTTCATCAACTAGACAGCTTCTCTACTAACTTCACATGTTCCAATGTATTCAGCTTCAGCACTACTCAAAGTAATTGATTCTTGTTTTCTACTCATCCATGAGATCATAGAGGATCCCAAGCTAGAACATCCTCCGGTAGTGCTTCTTCCATGTATCTCACAGCCTCCCTAATCAGAATTTGTATATCTTATCAATTGGATATCATTATTTCTATGATACTTCAGGCAGTAATGAATTGTTGCTCGTATATATCTCAATATATGTTTGGTTGTTATCCAGTGGTCATGTCTAGGCTCTATCTGAAACTAATTGAGAATATTAACTACAAAGAAAATGTATGGTTGTGTGTTCACCAGATACATCAGTGAGCCAACCAGTTGTCTATAACTTGTAGGATCCACAGGGCTTGAATCAGAACTTCTTAACCTCTTCAAAGTTGTGACCATGGGGGTTGTCATAGGTTTGCATTCCATCATGCCAAACCTTTGTAGCATCTTAATTACATACTTTTTTTGACCTAGATATATTTCACCAAGTTTCTACCAAACTTCCAACCCCAAGTAATAATGCATCATCCCTAGATCCTTAATATCGAATTCTACTGCCAAATGTCTCTTGCATTCTTGAATACAACCTTCCACACCTGTTATGAGAAGATCATCCACATATAGATGAATGATCATTGGTTCATCCTTCATTATTTTGTTATAAAGATTCGGATTTGCAAAACTCTTTGAAAAACCCATTCTTTATAGATATGTGTCCAACCTAGCATACCAAGCCCTTGGGGCTTGCTTAAGGCCATAAAGTGTCTTCTTCAGCTTGAATATATGAGTTTCTCTATTATGTACTTCAAATCCAAAGGGTTGTCCAATATACACTACTTCATTAATGGTACCATTTAGGATTGTTGTTTTGACATCCATTTGTTGGATGTTCCATCCCATAGTTGTTGCCAAAGATACCAATGGTTTTATGGTTGTGCATATAGTTGTACGTGCAAATATTTAGTCATAATTGATGCCTTCTTGTTGATAGAAACCCCTAGCCACAGATTTTACATTCGGTGTAGGAACAATTTCCCAAACTCCATCTTTCATTATAGATTCATATTCTTCATTCATAGCATCTTTCCATTCCTGATGATTGACAAATTATTCAAAAGTAAATGGTTCTACTTCAATTAACTTTGTCATATAGGTTGCATAACCTGAATCCCTTTTAGGCTTCTTGATTTCCCTAAATGTACCTTTAGTTGTAGCATGTCCTTCTACTTCTTGAAGAGTAAACTTTAGCCAATTTGGTCTCTTCTAATTTTCAGCGATTATGACTTGTTGCATAGGTTCACAAGGACCGTCTTCTTCATTATTGGAATCTTCTTCTTCCCTTTGACATTCTTCAAATGTAGGTAGTTCTTCATCATCGGAATCAATCTAGAAATCTTTAGACTTCTTATATGCAATTCTCTCAACAAAAATCACATCTCTTCTTACTTCAATTTTGGTGCCCTTCCTTTATGTATATCTTATATGCCTTTGATGAGTTATCATAGCAAACAAATATGCCCTTCAAGCATGTAGGATCCAATTTCTTTCATTTATCTTTTGGAATGTGAATGTAGACAAGGAAACCAAATATTCGGAGATGATCTACACATGTTTTATTTCTAGTAAATGCTTCTTCGGGAGTCATGTTGTCAAGTGTCCTGTGAGGACTTTGATTTTGAATATAGATAGTTGTTTTGGATGCCTCATCCCACAAGAATTGAGTTAAGTTTTGATCATGCAACATAGCTCTAACACTTTCTTCAATTATATGAATCTTCCTTTTTGCTACTCCATTTTGTTCTAGATTATATGGAACTATCATCTCCCTCTTAATTCAAGCCTCCTTATAGAAATCTATGAGTTCCTTTGATGTGTATTCTCCTCTATTATCAAATTTTAGTACCTTTATCTTTCTTTCAGTAAGATTGTCTACTTTTGCTTTGAATTCTTCAAATTTTTCAAATACTTCATCCTTAGACTTGATTGTAATCATGTTTTTCATGTATTTATGATTTTCCCCGTAGAAAGATCCATTTAAAGTATGCAGCATTGGTACTTCTTGGATGAGGAATTAAATTAAATATACAACAAGTGCTCCCACTTGAAATTTGAGTAAAACCGTAGGGAGATAAGTTGAAAATACTAGTTGAAAAAAATTAGTTTTTTTTATATTTTTATTTTTTAATCATTTTAATTTTTTGCTCCAAAAATGATGAATCATACCCCATGGTTGACATTATCATCTTGAACCCTATTGTTTCTTATAAAGTTTATTTTGGATGTACGTTTTTGTTTTGAGGCCCATTTTACACCTCAAAATTTCTCTAATGATCCCACACCATAACTTTTCCATCTATAAAAGCAATTCTATCTCCTTTATCTTCTAAACATGAAATGGAAATTATTTTTTTCTTCAAACCTGGAACGAATAGAATGTTGTTGAAATGTATGTTTCCTCCATATTCTAGCTCCAACAAAGTTGATCCAATTCCTCTTCATAACTCTTTTTTATCTCCAAGTTCGACTGAATAAGAAGTTTTTCCTCTTGATATGGTCTTTAGTTGTCTATGTTCAATTGTCATATGTCTAGATGCTCCACTCTCAATTACCCATATATTTTCATCTTCAAACGTACTTGTAAGTGCTAAGGATAATCATTTGTGCTTTGTAGTGGAGGTCTTGGTCATATAATTCTTGATTTATGATAGGAGATCCTTAAATGCTTTGATGCTTTGTTTGAGGTTACTTGCCATCGTAGAAAATTGTTTCAATGAGAACTTCAAAGACTTATTCAAGGATGCAGTGTTCTTCATCATGCCCTTTGTAAAGCTTAGCTTTGATACCATGTTGAGAAATCAGTAGGGATATAATTGAGGTGATTTCTCGTAGACGTGATAACTAATTGTGATGTTATTTTATATTTCTTGATTATTAGCTTCTTATTTTCTTATTATTATGTTCTTCTTATCATCAAACAACTACCAAAACATGAAGATCAAGAGTACACAAGGACACAAGATGTAGGCTACTAGGCAGAGTCGTAACCTCTCATCTTGAGAGGAAAACCCACAAATATCTTCTCTTCTTATAGATTCTTCAAATGATGAATTCTAAGACCTCTGAACCAAGACCAAAACCCTAACAAGACCAAGTCAAACCTTCTTGATGATGTGCTTATTATATCCAAGTCAAATCTCTTCCAACTGCACAACTTCAACCCCCAACTTCATATTTTCGGCCCCCACTATAGGTCTAAAATTTTCGGCTCCCCCTGCAACAAGTTGCAGCTTCACACGTGTGGGAGAATTAGGGCTTCTAGAGCTTCCTCCTTCCTTTGTTTGAACTGCTTCTTCTTCAAAGCCTTATGAGAGATCAAATTGTCTTCCTTTCCTTAGATTTCAACCCTCCTTGACTTCTTGAAATATTCAACTTAGTAGTTGTAAAACCCTAGCCTTCCTTTCGGACGTATGAGAGGTAGAGAGAGAGAGATTGAAAATATTGTCTTCCTTCAAGTCCTTTGTTTTCCTTCTTCCTTCTCTTTCTTGCTTCCTTTTGTCAAAGAGTGAGTGAGACCATAGGAGATCGAATGTTCTCTTATATATAGGCATCCAAGGAGGATGACATGCCCTAATTAAGCTGACTTCTTCACTGCTAGGCCAACTTGGTCTTGGAGGGGTAATTTGACACTATAGACTCGAAAATAATTATTTTGACAAGTTACAAGATTCCCAATGGGTATTTTACATATGACAATGACTCTATTGGCTTCTTGACTCTATGGAAAATCCTAGAATCACTCAACGAGCGCTTGACCTAAAATAAATTGACCTTGAACATGAAACCCATGCTCATAAAAATAATAATAATAACTTATCTTTTCATTTTAGAATATACAAGAATCAAGAGTACATATGAAGACCAAACCTAATTACATATTTCAACAACTTCGACCTCAAATAGCCGAAAAGTGTACAATCTCTTTGGCTAAAGGAACTTGGTTTTATATCCCCGAACTGTGACCCCTTGAAGTATGGCAGAGCGTGGACCCCTTCATTAGCAATTTGTTCCTTAGATTTGGCTTGATTCTCCACCTTTAAGAAGATATATAGAAAGCACAATTTCTAGAAATAAAATCAACTGATAAGACCTCTTCAAGCTCAATATATCTTGTTAATTTTTTACTCCATGAATGCACAATGGTGAAATCTAAGTGATTTCACTCTTTGGACCAACTAGCGTGTCTGGTTTCAACATCGAAGCTAGCAATGGAGGCTAGTGTTTCTCAAACTCCAAGCTTCTCTCTAAAAACTCAACGAGAGCTCTATTTCTCAAAACACAAGCCATAAAATGAGGAGAGACTCTTCATTTTTCTCTCTTTTTAATTGAGTGGCCACTTTTGCCGCCATTTTTCCTTTTTAATTCTTTTATTAAGTCACTTTAGGAGAACCCGTCTTATTTTTCCCAAGTAGTGGGGGTCATTACTATTCTCCCCGCCTGGTTTTGCTTTCCCTCAAGCAATTTCACCTCTATATATTTGAGCACCTATTCATATTCCCATGTGGCATCCTCAATAGGTAGATCCTTCCATTTAACCAGGTACTCTCTCACAATTTTGTTCATCAAATTCCGCTCCCTTATTTCTAAAATCTCCTCTGGAACCAAAATTAGCTCCCCTTCTTCATCCAATGGCATGATCTTAGTGGAGGTGACCACCTGCTTACCCAAGGCCTTCTTAAGGCATGATACATGAAATACATAATGAATTTTACATCCTTCAGGAAGTGCAAGTTTATAGACCACTTCTCAACCTTGCTTCGCGATTTTGTATGGCCCATAGAACCTGGGTTTCAAATTTTTTGCTCCCTTTGTTTTGAGCGATGAATGTCGATGGGGTTGAAGGAAAAGGTATACCATGTCCCCCACCTCAAAATTGTGCTCCACCATGTTCCTGTCTGCATACACTTTTTGTTGGTTCTGAGCCATAGACAAATTGTCCTTAAGGACTTTTAAGATACCATGGCTCTACTAAATCTAGTCTTTAGCCAAAGGAGCACAACTATCACCAAATATTCAATATGAAAATGTTGGGGAATCATATATGTATATTGATTTGAACGGCATCATACCAATGGACATGTGGAAAGTGGTGTTGTAACAGTGTTCCCCAAGATCCAACCACTTAACCCATGCCTTTTGTTGGTTAGGTACATATTTTTGGAGATATCCCTCCATCCACTTGTTGACTATCTTGGTCTAACCGTCAGTTTGTGGTGATAACTTGTGGTCAGTGTCATCTCAACCCCCACAAGTCTTAATAACTCCCCTCATAATCCTTCCATAAATCTAATGTCTTTGTCACTCACTATGGTCTTCAGTAACCCATGCAATCAAAAGACATCTGTGAAGAATAGTTCGGCCACTTTTGATGTTGAATATTTAGATGGTACAACAAGGAAAAGCGTGAATTTTGTGAGTCGATCCACCACTACATATATGCAGTCCTTTCGCTATACCAAAGGTATCCTAGCGATAAATTCCATGGAGATACTCTCCCACTTATGCTCAAGAATAAGAAGTGGATGTAGAAACCCCACCAGATGAATATGTTCAACTTTGTTTTGTTGGAACATGTTGCATTATTTCACAAACGTCAACACATCCATCTTGAGGATCTTCCAAGTGAACCTCCCCCTGATTTGCATATAAGTTTTGGTAGAAAATTAGAAAGGCGAAAATATTGTCTTATGTTGATAATTACTTGTGTTATTATGGTATTATTATTATCTTCTTTATGTTCTTTTATCTTCTTTTCATCAAGCAATCATCAAATCAAAAACATGAAGATCAACGAAACTAGATGTAGGCACTCAGCCAGGGAAAAAATCACTCTAGGGGAAAACCCAATCAAAGTCTTCCACTAATCAAATTTAGATAGACCAAGACCTTAGACCTGACCAAAAGACCTTACTCCTCCACCAAGTCGGTCTTCCAATACGATTTAAAAAAATTCAGTAGCCTCTTCTTGACCAACAGCTATAGCCTAGCAACACTCCAGAACTTCGGCTCAACAACTCCATAATTTCGGCCCAACAACAATCTAGCAACTTTGCATGTGTAAGATAAGGAGAGAGAAAATTCAACTTCCTTTTGCTTGACAAATCCGTCCTTTTTCTTTGCTAGGGTTTTCTTCCTCTTTCTTGAACTTCGCACTCATTTTCTACCTCCAACAACTGTAGATCGAACTTCTTGAGTTGATGCTCTAAATGAGGCCAATTTGTTTCCTTTATATAGTGTTGTGTGAGTTTGAATGCCCTTTATGAGGTTGACATGTCTTTCTTTGAGGTTGACTTGGTGAAGGAGGACTAAATGACTTATTTATACAAAAATAAATTTCTTTCTTGACTCAAGAAGACCAAGAAGGGTCTATTACATAATGACATGGACAAGGGAACTTGACATAGACCCTAGAAGCATACAATGGAGGATTTGACCTAAGAACCATTGACCCAAGCATGAAACCCGTGCTTTAATAAGTCAATTTATTTTATAATAAAATTTATTTTTCTTTCTTTTGACAAATAAATTACATTGTGACTCAAATACATTTATGAAGACCGACACTAGTTACGTTTTTCAACAATACCTCTTAACTAAGGAGGTATTCATAATTACATATATACAAAGGCACAGGGAAAATCTCAAAGTGATATACTCTATGAAGAGTCAGCACAGGCAGTGCTACAAATTATATACCTAACCAAGGTACTCTAATTGGGTGGGACTAAGGTGTACTCAAGCTTTAGCCACTTTAGGTATAATCAGGATTTTAAGCTCTAACACCAACCTGGGGATCTAGGTGTGTATCCAAGGTCGGAGCTCCATGACCAATGTCATCCTCCCTGCTTCGGGATCTAGACATCAACACATAGGACAGCCAAATGTCCTCCCAATCATCTTGTTTCCACGAGATGCTTCATCTCTCCTTATCAACTAAATCATATATATATCCACCACTCCAAACATGCTTCAAATGTTCAACCTTACGGAGAGATCATGTACATTCACAACCCTAATTAGTAATAAACCTTCAAAATATATACAAGTAAACACAAAACTTCAGGATCCTCAATCATCTAATGCTACTTATATCATCAAGTTATCCAAATACAACTTGTCGGAAAATTTATTCTTTCACTTCTTCAGTAGCACCAAATACACCTTCAGTATTACTCAAGTCTTTTTCACGAACATACATATATAGTTCTTTTATTCATTCTTTTGTTTCATTCTTTTTTCAAGGTATTCATTATCACTGTCATAATATTCCCTCCCTCTTAACTGAGGAGATATACCTTTTCTTCTATCCAAGTTCCCTCTCAACTTAGGGAGAACAATAGCATCGGATAAACTTCAATCTTTCAAGGCTTTATTCTTTCTCATGTCATCAAGGTTATTTTGATCATCATCATTCTTATAGCTTCCTTCATTATTATCATCTTTAATTACAAACATCTTCAACATCTTGAAGGTTATGTACCTGCAAAACTTTAATAGAAAGTACAACCAAATACGAATATACAGAAGCATCAAGTCATTATAATTTAAGCATAAAACATTCAAGCTTTATATATCAAATACCTAGACCCAGTTAGGTTCATAATCAGCAAGGGTTACATCTTTTATATACTATACTTCAACATCTTTCTAGGGTTTTCTCATAAACACTAGACTCCATCTCAAGACATAAAATCTTAGATATAAGAAACTCAATCATGATATCAATCCAATCATAGCATCATACATCTAGGGCTTCAATATTATATCCTAGAAATCATAATAGATTCTACTAGGGTTTTGTTACAAACCCTAGATTTCATTAACAATCAAGCTAGTATACTCGCATATACGTATCTAGGATTTCATGCACCAGCATCTCATATCAATATCTATTAGGTAAACCCAAGATACAAACATCAATACGTCAAAGTTAGATATACAACAATTTTGACCAAACTAGGGTTTCAATCATACGGAAGAATATACACCTAGGATTTCTTTCTTATGATCTCACTATAACTATTCCAAGGGTTTTGTTCACAAACCCTAATTCACCAAACCCTAAAAATATAGGGTTTTATTATATAACTTAAACAAACCCTAAAGGGCTAGGGTTTTTTACCATGACATTACCAAAAGCCTCAACTTCAAAAGAATAGGATTTCATCATATGTTCTAGACTTTATCAGCGAACCCTAAGAAGACTAGGGTTTCATAATCAACATTGACATAACCTTAGCATCAAGAGGCTAGGGTTTTTTAGTGAACCCTAAATATTAGGGTTTCACAAGAATTATCAAATGACAAGAGATAGTATAACGAGGGTAGATTCAATCTAATGATTAATCACCCTAACAAGAATATTTATGATTCAAAAATCTAGACATAAAGATGTTAGTAATATAAAACAAATTTTAAATGAGAATGATCATACCCTTTTGTACGAAAAGAATCCTGCAACAAATATTATACTCTAAGACATACCTTGAGTTATTCTTTAACAAACCTTATAGGACATCAATTCTTGAATGGCTTCCTTTGCAGCAGAACTTATTTCATGATTCAAGCCTTTCCTTTGAAGTCTCATCCACAACCTTTGTGTATTCTGCAAGCTTTCTTACCAAGGAAAATATAAAAAAAGGTTAGGAGAATATAATACAAACAAATCTTGATGTGAGGAGGAAACCAAACATGAAAGATGAAAACAAAGAACAATATATTTATCTTGGTAAAGTGGTGAAGGCTCCCTCTTAATCTATTCCTTTGAGGGATATATATATTTTAAACAATCCAATAAGTTTTAACAAGATATATTATATCAAAACTTAAAAGACAAAGACAAACTTTACAAAAACTTAAAACAGTAATCTAGAAGGATAAGGAAAGACTTAATAGTATAAGTCTTTGAATTCAGATTCTTTAATCTTGTTCCTTTTAGATGGAGCTTCATCTGCAACAGTTGCATGTTCTTTTTATTTCCTCGTATTCCTTGGATTTTCAGGACATTGACTTTTGTAATATCCCATTTTGTGACAATTGTAGCACTCAATCTTTGATAGATCAACCTTCTTCTTTGGTCCTTTGAACTTCTTGTATGTTCGCTTATTTTTTTGATGAGCAAAGTAGGCATTTGAAGTGTTGTCTTCTTCATCCTCCTTTTTGTCACTTACTAACCAGATATGAGCTTCTTCTTGATTGCATGCATTCCAAATTTGTTCAAAAGTTCCAATATTTTTCCAACTGTTGATCCCTGATGCAACTAAGCTCCAAGATTTTGGTAGGCATAGTAGTGCAGCAATCACAAGTTCTTTCTCTGGTACAATTTCACCTATAGCTTGGAGTTCATCTCTTATCCTAGAGATCATTACAAAATATGATGAAACGGTATCATCTTTCGTCATCTTAATTATTCTTAGTTCATTCTCGAGACTAGCTATTTGACCAATATTCTTGATGGTGAACAAATTGGAGAGGGCTTCATACATTTCTTGAGCGGAATCTATATTGGATATGTATGGTATTATATTGTCCTTTACTCCATCTACTATCAAATTCCTGGCCAAGATATTGGTTTGCCTGAACTTCTCCTTTTTCGCATCATCTGTAGGTTTCCTAACTTTTCCTAGAACAAGATCCAAAACTTCATGCTTAGCAAGAATAAGGTCTATCATCTTCTTCCATGCCCTATAGTTGGAGGCTCCTTCTAGATTGTTTTCAGCCTTCATTGTCATGTCTTCTTTTATTTATATAAACAGTATATCTTCTTATATGATCATTTACTTTGACCCTAAAAGTAGATCTTCAAGTTTGCTTTTTCTTCCTTCTTCACCTTAGATCTGAAACCATGTTATAGAATCAGAAAGGCAGAAATATTTTCTTATGTTGATAATTACTTGTGTATTCTTTTATTCTTATCTTCTTTATGTTCTTTTATCTTGTTTTCATCAAGCAATCATCAAATCAAAAACATGAAGATCAATGACACCAAATGTAGACACTCAACCAAGGCTAAAACCCCTCTATAGGGGAAAACCCAGTCAAACTCTTCCATTAATCAAATTGAGATAGACCAAGACCTTAGACCTGACCAAAATACCTTCCTCCTCCACCAAGTCAGCATTCCAATACGATTCATCAAACTTTAGTAGTCTCTTCTTGTCTAGTAACTACAACCCAGCAACACTCCAGAACTTCGGCCCAGCTACTCCAGGATTTTAGCCCAGCTACTCAAGAATTTCAAGCCAACTAGTCCAAAATTTCGGCCCAGTAACTTCACATGTGAGACAGGGAGAGAGAAATTTGACTTCCTTTTGCTTGACAAAGTCTTCCTTCTTCATCGCTAAGGTTGTCTTCCTCTTCCTTGAACTTCGCACTATTTTTCTGCCTCCAGCAATTACAGATCAAACTTCTTGAGTTGATGTTATAAATGAGGTCAAATTGTTGTCTTTATATATTGTTTGTGTGAGGATGAATTCCCTTGATGAGGTTGACTTGTCCTTTAAGGCGGACTTGGTGGAGGAGGTTTAAATGACTTATTTTATACAAAAATAAATTTCTTTCTTGACTCAAGCAACCCAAGAAGGGTCTATTACATAATTACATGGACAATGACACTTGACATAAACCCTACAAGCCTACAATGGAGACCTTGACCTAAGAACCATTGACCCAAGCATGAAACTCATGCTTTAATAAGTCAATTTCTTTTATAATAAAATTTATTTTTCTTTATTTTGACAAAATACATTACATCATGACTCAAATACAATTATGAAGACCGACACTTGTTACATTTTTCAACATGTTTTCAGGTATCCCAGGTGTCTTGCCAAAGGTGAGTTATGAGTTGTCTACATTATTTTCTTCTTTAGTTGTGATTATGGTACAAGATACATTTTGTCCTTATAATATATTACGTCATCTATGACTCGATATTTGTCATCTTGTATCAACCACTCCATATTTCACAAGAGAATTTGTTTTTGGAGTATTCTACAAGTAGTAATGACTTCCAATCATTTGGTATATCCATGACTGATAGAGTAGATGACACCCTCGAGAGGGCATCTGTTACTGTGTTGTGATTTTCCTTGACATACTTGATCTCGATGTCATAGCCCTATTTTTTATCTCTCACTTACCTCCTTCTGCACCATGGGGAATCTCATATTGTTATGATTTGCTTTTACTTTGACCCTTTCCCCACTAGATATTGTTGGAATTTGGCCAATGCATACATGATGGCCAACATCTCCTTATCATAGAATGAGTAATGTCGCTCATAATCTTTGAGTTTTTGGCGCTCAAATTCTATGGGTTGGTGATCCTGCATCAAAAATGCTCCTATCTCGATCCTCAAAGCATCACACTCTAGCACGAAAGGCTAGGTGAAATATGGTAATGCAAGCACAAAACATGAACTCATCACCTGCTTCATCTTCTCAAATGTTTCTTGTGCCTTCTCAATCACACTGAAAGCCCCCTTTTTGGTGAGGTTTGTAAGAGGCATTGTTAACTTTGAGAACCCCTTAACAAATTTCCTATAGTACGTGCAGAGGCCAAGGAAGCTTTTCAGTTCAAATATATTTTTCGCGGCAAGCCATTCGATGACAGCCCAGATTTTCTCCAATGGACCTGAACCCCATCATACCCAATCAGATGCCCCAATTAGATCATATTTGTCATGTCGAACACTTGGACTCCTTTGCATATAGTTATTGCTCCTCCAAAATCCCCAATATCTCATCCAAGTGCATCAAAGTTGGGATGTTCTACTCCCGAATCTGAATCTGAATCTGATGGTTGCTTGAACGAAGATCAATCTTCGAAAAGTATTTGGCTCCCCTCAGTTCATCCATCAACTCGTTTATCCCAGGGATAGGATACCGACTTTTTATTGTTATCTTATTAAGAGTCTGGTATTCAATACACATCCACAAGGTACCATCCTTCTTCTTAGCCATGACCACTAAAGAAGCAAAAGGATTGGAACTATTCTTAATGTGATCCAACCTCAATAACTCCTTGATGGCCTTCTCAATTTCATCTTTGTAAACATTGGGATGTTCGTAGGGGTCATTAATGACTGCCTGTACCCCCTCCTCCAATTCTATAGCGTGCTTAAAACCCCTGTCTAGTGTTCTACCTGGAGGAATGTCAAAAAAAACCTTATGGTGTTTATGGAGCAATACCTGAATTTCTTTAGGATTTGTCACATTTGGTCTGGTTGTCTATTGTCTATAATAAATCACTCAACCACCCACTCAATATCACTCTGCCTCAACACTACTTCCATGGTGTTAGATGATATTATCTTCAGTGGATATTGATGCATGGCCTTCAAAACTACCTTTCTTCCATCCACTGGATCTTTGAATTCCATCTCCATGTTCTCTTAATCCATAGTATACTTCCCGATGTAGTAGGGCCACTAAACTCCTAACACCACATTAGTGTCTCGCACATCCACCACATAGAAATCATCAGTAATTGTGTAACTCCCCATGGTTAGTTGCAACTTGGTGATGTTTCTAGTGCAGTCCATCTAATGGCCACCAGGTATGGCTACCACAAAGCCATCGAAATCCTCCATACGAATCCCTATCCGTTCAACCATGGTTGCATATATGAAGTTGTGGGAAGCCCCACCATTAGTCAATATCGTCACCTTGTGTCCTACCAAAACCCCTCTGACTCTGAAAGTATGATACTTGGGAAATCCTAACATGGATGCAATAATAGGTACTTTGCCCTCCACATGTGAAGTCTCGCCCCTGTTTGCTTTCTTTGTCCCTGAACATGTTCCTATACTGGCTCCTCATCTCCATCATCATTGTCACTCTTAGAGTCCACCTCAATATAGTGGGTCTTGCCCACCTTGTCCTTACTTGCAAATTTGTGCTTTGGTGCCTAAAGCTCCTAACAATTGAAACAGTGCTTCTTCTTTCTTAGCTCCTTTCAGGTTTCATCATCCATCCTTGATTTCTTGGTGCCCTCCCCTTGAGAAGGTTTGACTTCTTTGCCTTTCTGGGGAAAGCAAGGCTTAAGAGGAATCTGCTCTTAGAAACAACATCATGCATGTCCCTAGTCTTGCTAATTGCCACATGAAGAGTGGTGGGTTCAAAGCCTTTGACCCAACCACGTAGAGGCTCGAACAACCCCTCCACAAATAGCATCACCAATCTATCCTCTAAGATGTTTGTGACCATATCTGCTAGTCTCTGAAACTCTAAAATGTAGGCCTTCAGACTGCCTGGTCTATCTAAGTTGGGCTAACTCCCTTAAATGAAGCTTCAGGTCCTTCTTGTCAAATCGCTCAATGAGCCTCTAAGTGAACTCAATATATCAGGTGATGTTGTTGTGACCCACTATCACCAACCCATGGTATGGTACCACCACTCATGGGCTTCGCCATCCAAGTGTAATGTGGCCAACTTCATGGCCTCCTCCTCCATCATCTTATGCAACTAGAAATATGTGTCCAATTTGTGTACCCATGACCGACTTGAGCATTTGAATGACCCATCAAAGCAAGGGAAGGTCACTTTCCCCAATGACTTATGTAGCTCGTTACTCTGCTTCAAAGCCTTCTGAATTGTTTTAGGGTTTCTTTTTAATTGAAGGTGGCAGAAATCAGTGAAACTCATGACAGTCTGAAACTCACATCTAAATGCCCTATACTCCTCCAAATAATATGTATAAGGGACACCTTGACTTGTCGCTCTGTTTTGTCCTCTGCTACCTCATGTATGAACATAGGCATATTAGGTCTAGGTGTTTTATTATATGAGCGTGAGTGGCTTTGTGTGGTAGCATAGGCATGGCTTCCCTTTGCACTATTAGACCCTTCCCTATTTACTGGTTCCTTTCCGATGGAATCCCCTTTGTTTGTTATCTGGCTCATCAAATCCACCATCTCCTTTTAGCCCTTAGCCAAAATTTTTCATGCACTGGGCACATTGTCAAATGTTTGATTTTACTTGTTACCCATGTCTAGATTTTCTATTTCAAGTGTCTCTTCTAACCCCTTCCCCCCTACTAGGGATCTCTTTTTCCTCTCTTCTTTTCCCTAGAAACTCCTGATAAATGGGAGCAGGCTCTTTGACTTTATACTGTATTTTATAAGTGATGTATGGATGATCTCCAACACTCATTAAATTCCTGATAATCTGCCCTTAGACCCCATAGTTGTCCAAAAACATGATCTGATACCACTGTAAAATTCCCACTTGGAAATTCCCCAAAGGAACCACAAAATTTTCCACAATTTTTAATGAGCCTTTTCAGTGAGAGATTTTGTCTAACATGTTGTGAGCATATTGATGTAGGTGTATTTGAACAATTTTCATTCCCAAACAGTGGTACACAATAATTACTACTCCCCAAGTGAGAGTTCCAAACCACAGTGAATAGTAACAACTCAGGAAAGATTAACACCACATGACAGCATATAAAAATCAATTTTTCTCTAATAAATATCAGTCCAGATTCATATAACATGGGTCCAACAATGTTCAGCATTTTATTAAATGCATGATAGAATTACAACTTGGAAAAATGACACAGTGGAGCCTGATATAAATGACTCAGCTAGGTAGTCTTTTAAATAAGTCCAATCTCTGAGTATTATCAGTAGTGAATGCTCCAAGAGAGTCACCCCATTAGTGTTATATTTTTATGTGAGGCAACAGTCATACAAAGTCCCCATGAGACTCAACACTCCTGGAAAATGTGTGACCAGTGGACTGACAAATACAGACAGGGGTGAGCACCTTGATCTTTGCGTCCAACTCAGCCAAGAAAGCTATTTAAAATTGGTCCCTTATGAAATGTGTTCAGCCAGTGATGTACGAGGAGCGTGGCCCCAATACAATAGCAAACTCAACCCCTCTAATAGTCTAAACTTGTCCCAAAGAAAGGATAGTAACCGTTCGTTTATGTGGAAGGAAACTCGTCCCCTTTTGGATGGAACTTTGACCTCAAATAGTCAAAGACCGTATAGTCCCTTTCGCTGAAGTAACTCGACCTTATATCCCTAAACTTCAACCCTTTGAAGTATGGCAGAGCCTGGGCCTCTTCATTAGCAATTTCTTCCTTAGATTTGGCTTGAGCCTCCGCCTATAAGAAGATATATAGAAAACACAATTTTAGGAAATAAAATCAACTAATAAGACCTCTTTAAGCTCAACATCTCCTGCTAATCTTTTACTCCATGAAGGCACAATTGTGAAATCTGAGTGATTTCACTCTTTGGACCAACACTAGTGTCTACTTTGAACAACGAAGCTAGCAATCGCGGCTAAGGTTTCTCAAACCCTAAACTTCTATCCAAAAACTCTTGAAGAGCTCTCTTTTTCAAATACAAGTCATAGAATGAGAAAAGTCTCCTCGCTTTTCTCTTTTAATAATTGAGTGACCACTTTGTCATCAGTTTACCCTTTTAATTTTTTATTAAGTCACTTTATGAGACTTTCACTTTATAAAATTAAAGTTACTTTTCATTAGCTTAGGATATGTCCCCCTTTTCACCCCTTAGGTAATTATAAAGGTTTCCTAGGCGAATCATGTACCCTCATTAAAAATGTTCCCCGCCTTAGCCTACGGGAACTTATTAGGTTAGTGGAACTTGTCTTATTTCTCCTAAGTGATCGGGCACATTACATTTTCTTCCAAACATTCCCAACTTCTTAGGATAGTTCAAATCTCATTCTAGCAATCTGTGATTTCTTCTCTTGAATTGAATATGCACTTCACCTGTCACGTCGCAGACAGTATGGTGAAGCCACCATACTGCCTCCAAATTGCTTCAACTTTGATACTACCTCTTGATTGGTGAAGAGTCGCACCACTGTTGCACACACTCTTCCTTTTTTTAGCTCGAATACCACCTGTCACATTAGGGACAGTGTGGTGAAGAGTTGCACCACTACTACACATGCTCTTCCTTCTTTTAGCTTTGATACCACCTATCATGTTAGGGATGGTGTGGTGAAAAGCACCAACTATCAAAAATTTGTTTTAGCTCTAATACCCCCTGTCACGCCCCTAGAGAACTCCTAGAGTTGAGGCGCATCGAGGCCCTCTGAGCGTGCGACACCAGCTAGGCTCCTCCCAATGGTTGTGACCAACTTATCAGTAGAGTCCCAGAATATGCCTCAACCACTTATACTTTTCACGTGTAAGATATATTATGTGTGTGGAATCCAACATTCCATCTTATCATAAGTATAATGCCCAACTGCAAATTCATGTCCACCATACAATCCATATTCATAACATCATCACATATATATATGCAACAAAATTTCATAGACATTACTTCATCACATATGTGCAATACACAATTTCACCAAAATAGATACCAATTTATACAATGGGACACTTCAGTCCTCTCTTCAAATTATATTGCAATTTCTTCAAATTACAACTTACAGAAATATAAGCTCTTCATCCTTTTTCAAAATACAAAGGAGACAAATCTCGGTTCCTCCAACCAAGTCCAAAACAAAACAGAAAAGACCCACACCCTTCGTTCAAGACATATCTTGCACGGTTCTAGGTGTACATGGCTCCTCTCGTCTCAACTTGTTCCCCCTCCATTTGTGTCAATCTCATTCAATGTTGCACCTCCATTTCGTACCAAGTACATTTGATCTTACACCTCCATTTTTGCCAAGTATGTTCAGTGTTGCACCTTCGTTCGTGCCAAGTCTATTCGGTTTTGCACCTTTGTTCATGTCAAATCCATTCGCTTTTCATGCAACTCTATTCTTACTCATTCCACTCTGTTCTGTCTTTTATATATACAGTTCCACCATTCCATTTAGGCGGGCATCAATCAGTCAGTATGACATTCATTTTGTTCCTTCATCGTGTAAGAAACCTAAAATTTTTAGGCAGTTGACTCTTTTCATCTCGTGCATGGAGCTTGTGCAGTCTTGGGCCAATTCGTTCCACATTCATGCATGCTCATTCCACCTCGGGTGTATTCGTTTGAAGCATGCTCATTCCATCTCGGGCATGTCTATTTTATCTAGGTGCCTTGGGACCACATCGGGCACAAGCGTTCCAACTCAAGCTTCATTATGCAAACACATTCTGGGTTGATTCAGGGACCTTCCTTTTGACTTCAACCATCTTAGGCAAGCTCGTACCAATTCATGGGTGTAAATTTTGGGCGTGTTTGTACCAACTCAAGCAGCTCGTACAGGCACTCGTGCCAACTCAGACACCTTGGGCACTCTCAATCTCCTCATGCCACCATACCTAAAACATTGCAAATATCGTCGCTCAATGTGTGATCTCTATCTCGCGTTGCACCTTGTTTCATCTAGCTCATGTCACTCATAGGCACTCATGCACAAAGGCTTGACACTTTTTCTTCTATTTTATTTTATTATTTTATTCTTCATACTTTACTATTTATTCTTATTATTTTAATCTTCATACTTTACAATTTTTTATTTTATTCTATTATTTTTTAATCTTCATACTTTACTATTTCTTTTTATCTTTTTATTTTTAATCTTCCTACTTCACTGTTTACATCATTATGTACCATGTTGATATTCTAAATGTTAACTTTCATTCCAAAGAAAACATTATTTTGAGGTTTAACTTCTAAAGTGGGCAATATTCATTAACCTCTAAACTTTATCCAATAGTAAAGAAAACATTCTTTTCAGATTTAACGTATTAAAATGGGTGGATAATATCTTTATATTGAGTTTAATTCTACAAATCTATTCATTAGTTTCAACTTAATAAGTTATATCAATCTCTATCCTAGAATGGCTATTGTAGTAGAAATTGTGCATTGCAAAATATAAGTTAACATATTAAATTAGGATAAAAAGGAAAAAAGTGTATTACTCTTGTATTTTTTCTAAAAACACAAATAGCACAACACCCGCAACAAGCAAAGTGAAAGTGAACTGAAGGAGGACAACTAACTGAACAAGAAGAGCAAGATTAAGATTATTGATATTTTGTAATGCTTTTAATTAAAATTAATCAAATATGTGTATTTATATTTGTTTTTTATTATAGCCAACATTATTTTTTATTTAGCAAATATTTTATTCTTATTTTTAAAAAAGACACATGTCAACTCCCGATTGAGCATTGAAAGAATTATACATCTCTCTAATACCAGATTGTAAAAAGTAATGTAGCTCTTGATACAATAAAATTTCATATATTTCAAAATATAAAAATGTCGGTCATATCATGATATGCATATTTTTTTCAGGAGAAAAAAAGCATAATGTATTATATTGAGTCAATATAAAAAGCAAATGTACATATAGATATAGACCATACTTTGTCCATATTCACATGATCATATGTCAGATGAATTGCAGGGAAAAAACAGATAGCTAGTGCATATAGGAAAATAAAATGACCATAACATGACATGAAATGAAAAAACACAAAAGAATATCACATCCATTGACAAAGCGGGGCAAAATCTCATAAGAATATGCCATAGATATACTCCTGATTTCTTATCGACACATATAAACACTAGAGTGCATACACGAGTTCCATGTTATATATATTGCTAATTGCAACTCCAGCCACATATATTATATGAATTCCATACTGTACCAAATGCATTTAGAATTTCTAATCGCAACTCCAGCCATATATGTGTTCCATAATGTACATCTGCATATAGAATTGCCAATTGCAACTCCAACCATGTATATATATATATTTATTTTCCTTCACTCGACATAATCGTCAGCATACCCAGCAAGCAAACACAGATAAAAGCACTAATAGCTGCATTTAGAAAATTAATGTAACAATCTTACTAATAACCACTCAAGTCATGAATTTAAATGTGTATTGGAAAGCCTCTCCCTGCTCATTGCTTTAATATGAGGTATCCAGAGGTATAATAGCATATGATCATAAAACTAGCTGTATTGACACTGCATAAGAGTTCATAGAATATCTCCTACTCGTCAAAAATGCCTCTAAAGTTGGAAGACTCCATAAATGCTATACGATAAGCATAAGATTCCCATGATTATAGGTGCAACTCAGTCCCTTGATTGAATGTTTCGTGAATTTCCTAAAATCAGCTCAACTTTGACAACCAAACGCTTAAACTTTTTGTGACGGTGCTCAGCTAGCTCATGCACAGCAACAGCACAAGCTTTCCTTACTAGCAAGAAATAACCAAGACCTCGAATAAATGAATCTCATCAACCTTTAATCCCAGCAATGCCCTGCCCCATGCAAAGCCTTTAACTTCCTTACCTATCATCTGAGTTTCGATGAGGACAACTTCAGAACAATCATCAGTGGATGTTGTTTCTCCAGTAAACAACATGGTTTGCAAATAGAACATGCTTCTTTTCTTGTTGAATGGGAAGACTGCAATAAACACCATATTCATTCCCTTTGTCAACCACAATACACCTCTCTTTGCTTCCATGAACCATTGCAGAGCATATAGGTCTTGCCATTATTAGTTGGCCCACAATGATAAATAATCTTCTTTTTCAACACATGCACACACAAACTATGTATGCCGCGTCATAAGATCTGTGTTGAGATTTTCTGTTTGTAGAAAAATAGGAAAAATCTCAGCTGATGACAACAATAGGAATTCAGTTCCTAGATTACCTCCAGGTTGTTGGGAGGGAGTTAATGCCTCCTATATTTGATGTGAGGGAGTTAATGAGGTTGTTAGATTCTCTATGCTATATAACAGGCAATCATTCGGATGGTTTGCTAAGAGGGTGAGAGTTTTTATGAGGTTTTCATTATGTAATCTCCAATTTGATTAATAAATTCCTGATGCCTATGTTTGGTGGACGTAGCCCAAATTGGTTGGGTGAACCATGTTAAAAACTGTCTCTTATGTGCTTGATTGTTCTGCTGTGTTATTTTGTTTGTTTTGCTGTGCACCTGTACCAACAAATGGTATCAGAGCATGTTGGAGGTGCTACCTGGAGAAGCTAACTGGAGGCACTGCGTGCGTGACTGCTGATGCTGGCGGACTGTGCCTGGTGCGCGTTACCTGCTGAGAGTGATTGCTGTGTGTGGAGGCTTATGTTGCCGGAGAGCTGGCGGACTGTGCTGGTGGTTTGCTGCTGTGCGGTGCGCTGAGTAAAGTGCGTAGCAGAAGACTCCAGTTTGTTGGGCAGCCTTGGCATGGTGAGGAGCAGCCGCTGATCCTGAATTTTTTTGAAATCGCTGGTGCGTTTGCTGTGAACGGTATGTTTGTTTTTATCTGCTGGTGCGCTATCTGATTGTGCTGTAATCAATGTTTTTAAAACCGGAACCGGTGATCGGACCGGTCCACCTAATGAACCGGTCTAACCGGGACTGGTTTGGTCTAAACGAACCGGTTTTAAAAAAATACATTAAATAATTAATTTTTAATGAAATAAAACTATTTTTAAGATGTAAAACCATGATTCCAAGCCATTAGAGACAAAATATGCAAAGTTTGCTCATTTATATACCATGTAAAGGTGAATATATCAAAATGGCACCGAGTACAATACATATCATCGACAAAATAGCAAAATACATAAGAAATGAGGCTCTAAATGGCCTATAAAGTCCAAAAACAATGCTGCAAGCTATGAGGCCATTGGCCTACTACAAGTCTACAGTGTACACATGATCAATCATCAAGTTCATCACCACTACTAGACACAGGATCATCATCAAGAGCTACATAGACATCATCTGGTTCAGAGTCTGAGGGTGCCTCAGCCTAATCTACAACCTCAGTATCAATGCCACCAATGACAATAGAAGTGGACCTAATGGAAGCACGAGTTTGTCAACCTACATGACTAGTGCCTTCCATTGGTTCTTTTCCTTTCCTTGATGCCGCTATTGATCCTAGTTCTGATGCCACCACATAATCTGCATCATCCCCCGCTAAAGCCATGTCAATATCAAAATTAGCCTCAAACACAATGGAATCTAGATCAGGAGTTTTGCTCATCATTTGGAGCTTTGATTGCATTTATTGTTTACCCCGAAACCATGAAATCCTGAAAACCATTAAGTCTGCTGAATTTTGAGTGAAATCTAAAATTCTAGTTTCTCCATATGAAATCCAATGAGGTTGAAACCACTCTCAAACATCCTGAGTCATTTCATGGTAATGTTAAAAATTTAAGTAAAAGGATGAAAACGAAAATTAAAGGAAATGTCACTTTTATTTTAAGAATTTAACATTACCATTAATTGCCAACATTGTTACGGTTGAAACACCCTTAGTTTCCCCCCAAAACCCCTAAAACACAGTG
Source organism: Pinus taeda (assembly GCA_000404065.3). NCBI lineage: Eukaryota > Viridiplantae > Streptophyta > Pinopsida > Pinales > Pinaceae > Pinus > Pinus taeda. The sequence goes on along the minus strand of APFE031271274.1, from coordinate 103,013 downwards.
AAAATATGCTTTTTTTACTTTATGGTGGGCGTGCCTAAAACTGGCCGGTTTAGGACAAAACCGGCCGGTTTGATACAAACCGGCCGGTTCCGTCCTAAACCGGCCGGCTTTCACCGGTTAGGGCAAAAAAATGGCAAAATGGCCTTTCCAACCGGGTTTTTTGGCCGGTTTAGACCGACGGCCTTGCTAACCGGCCGGTTAGACCGGTAACCGGTTTTGAAAACATTGGGTTGGACAAACGTTCTAGAGCCCAGTATAAGCTGTCGGTTGAGTTACTAGTCCTGGAAGCCTTGGTTGGTACAAACACTCTGGAATCCCGGAAGGTTTGGGTAGAGACCTATCTAATGATGGTTTTGTGATGTCTGACCGCGAGGTGGAATCATTGTTTGATGGGTTGAGGTGGTTGGCTTCTGGAAGCCCTAGATGGTTTTTGATTGGTGTATTTTATGAGATCTCACATTCATGCTTGGAATATGGCATGGGGGTGACTGGTTGAAGAGAGTTTTGGCTCAGTCATGTCCACAGTCGGGTGGTTCGTGAAAGTACCACAACTGGTTGGCCTTTGCATCATTAATATCAGGTTATTTCTCCTTGTTATTTCATGAGTATTATACTAGTTTATATGTGGATTATATGGTTGTTTTTTCCTTGGTATTTCTGTCGCCATTAGGATGGTTACAAATATGTATTATGATAGTGGCTATGTATGGCTCTCATCATGTTTTCACTTGTAAATGATTAAACAATGTATCTATGACCTAATGGATGGAACTGCAGCTAATGTGTTGAGGCATGCATGCTTCTTAGCGATTCTCAAATGAGTATGAGACCCCTATGCTCAGGTTTGTTGTTTACACCTATAGATTTCATATTTGTGATATGTTTGACAAAATGCCTATCATGGCTAGTAGGGATCTAGTCAAGCCCTTGTTTAAGTAATTGCATTTGTATTATTATTCCATTGTTATCTTTCTGTTCTGAAGGTGCCATTTAGTTATGGGTAGTGACCTGGGTTTTGGGCCTGAAAAAATGGCTCAAATCCCAGGGACGTTGGCAATACACTAAGCAAAAGAGTCCTTAGACGCTAGCATGCCATGCTGTCAGAATGTCCAGAGCCCTTTGGACGCATGCATGCCCATATCATGGGAGCGTTCCAAAATTAATTGATCTAAAAACTCAGTAGGACTCAGGGGTTGGTTACCTGAGAAGTTGGGATGGTTCCTAAGAGTCTTGTTACTAATGTGGAAGGTCTATATGGTGTGTTTCCGTCGATTCCACTTCCTTAAGGTGACTTAGGAGGTCGAATCATATCATAGTAACTTCTCATCACATGTTTACCCCGGTCGATCAGTTACTTGGGTCGATGTGGGAGGAGGGTGTTACAGTGGCCGCATTACACTCAAGATTTGTCATTAAGTTGTAACCATTGCTATCCAAAGTGGCAATGGTATACACAGTGACCGCATTATACACAAGATAATATGGCTAAGGAAATTTCATACATTGCATGCTAAGGCCCAAAGAGCATCTAGGAAGCTAAAGACGCTACCATGCTAACTTGAAGGGAGCGTCCAGGGGTTTGACTACAATTTACCATCATCTGAAGCTTTCTAAAGCTATCTATACTCTGAATCAAAATGCCTCTGGCATATTCTGCCACTGTAGTCTGATTTCTGAAGTTGTTGGGTTAAATTGCTAATCACATAAGAACGAAGTATCTTGCATGAAATCAGATGTTCACCTGAAAGATGTTAGTACCACAGATGTGTTGCAAATAATAGCAAGATCTGTAAGAAGGAAAAGCTTGTATGTCTACCATAACATGAACATGCAGACTGAACTTATGACCGGGACATACATATAGATATGTCACTATGTTTGTGCTACAAGAGGTTGTCATGACTTGATTGATTAATATAGATGAACAATGTTTTGACATAATGCTTGACAATAACTTTGAATTGATGATTTATATATGCTTTGACTATATCACTCTACGATAGCAAATTTGGATTTGACCTAATGTCTAACAATATGATTGACAATTGTTAACATGCCCTGATGTCTATGCTATGTGGGCATAATGACTTATGTCGGTATTCGGAAAAATGATTTTGTATTGGCCTCCTCATTCCTAGCACAATGGTTGAGGTACTGATAGTTGTGATTCAGCATTGGAACTTGCATGACTCATCCTTGGTGTATGCATTTGCACCTAGTGACAGAAATAACTTGCATTATGATTATAAGAATGACTTGAAAAAGTTCGGATTGATAATGCATGGTTGATGACAACTTGTTGACATGATAATAAATGAAGTCTAGATTTGATATGAGCTCCACTTGTCTCCTAGTTGAAAGAATTGATACTGTGATATCAATGACTTTGATAATGGTTGTGATCTGACTTCTAAACTTTGATGAGTTGACTTTGTTGATGTGATGATACAACATTGATGTATGTAAGGCTGATTATGTTGGCTTAGTAAACCATTATGCTTGTAGAGAGCATTGCATGAAGCAAGCTCCCTAATCCAAATATGTCCATAGTGGACAATCATTTGATGAAGTCAGGACGTTGAGTTCCAAGGTATGGCTTGATTTAGAGTATGGTTTTGGTTTTATATCCTAATGATCTACTTTTGATGGGTGATGAACCTCTGGTGATCTAAATAAGAGGGAGATGGCTTCTGAAGCCTGAAATTATGTATCATGGCATGATGAATTGATTTCTGGAATTTGGGAAAGAAATTCCATATTGCAAAGCTATTGGAAAATGTTTTTGAATAATGACAATGCAAACCCTTGGATACTCGGATTTGAAGTTCAAGATGCTGTTAAACTTGACATGGCATTTGACAGTTGATTAAAGCATTGATGTTCCATTTTGAACATCCATATGTATGATGTGCATAGAACCTGAATAAATTCATGATTGACTTGTTTCATTCACATAGAGTTGCCACTGAGCTGTCGAAAGTGGAATTTGACTGCAGTTGCATATTTTAACACTCCCTCTCAACTAGGGAGAATTCCACCTACATCATGTCATGAGTATCCTGTCAACAAATCATATCTAGTCTCAAGTATCTCATCATCACGTATCGTTACTAATCATCTCAAATCATCTCTTGCTTCTTCCTGTTTGTCTCTTGATTGTCCCTATTCATATGCTGAACATTCTCGAATCTAAAAGAAGAATTTGTTATCGGAGGAGAGCTTATTCTACAACTCTCTATTCATTGGGGAGCCACTGCTACCACCAGGAATCACATCACGGGGAGTCAATTCTACAACCTGCATCATCATCGAAGAGCATATCATCAGGGTCCAAAACACATTATTAACCCCTCAAAGTGGGTCATAGTAGAAAGTTGAGGGTGAGAGGTGTAATTTTTATTACTCATACCCCATACAATTTCTCTAGACTACACTTATTACAATTTAAATACAATTTTATTTGCAATTTTAGACCTGTGGAAAATCTAAAAAATTAAAAAATGACCATCTAAACCTAATCAAATTCCATGAAATTTTTTGTGTGATCTGGTATGGTAATATACATCAACATTAGACACTAAGATATGTTAGGGGCTCAACCTTCAAGCCGTCACCCCGGCTTCTGGGTAAAGAGTGAGTGAAAGAAAGGAGAAAATTATCTGCCTCTAAAAAAGAAGGGATAATTAACCAGATAGAAAAAACACTCCAAGATGTACTCGTTTGTTGATCGAGTCCCAACATCCTAGGCCTATTACAGACTAAAAACTCATCATTACTAGTATCACTTATTACAATTCCCCGCAGGGTGTGGAATCTGGGTATAAGAATAGATGATGAGAAATAGAAGTAGAGTTAAAAAACTTTGTTGGATGATGATATTTGATGCTACAAGTGTCCTTTGGATCATCCTTGGGCATGGAGTCTTCATATAATCATCAGGTGCTACTCCAATGGTCAACACTACGGACTTCTGCTTCCTACTCATCCAAGATATCATGGCAGATCCAAGACTAGAACAACATCCAAACGTACTTTTCTTATACATGCATGGAGAGGCTTGGTCATGAATTACCTCAACGTGTTCACTACATAGCATATGTCTGGACGGGTGTTCACTAGGAACATCAAAGCCCCAATCAACTATCTATACTTGGATGGATTCGCCAAATCGGGTTCTGCGGCTTCTCTACATAACATCTTGAAGTTCATTTCCATCAGTTGTGGGTAGGGACTTGCATTCTGTCATTCCAAATCTCTCTAATAGCTTCACAACATATTTTCCTTGTGAAAGGAAAATCTCATCGGGCCTTTGCCACACCTCAAGGCCTAGAAAGTAGTGCATGTATCCAAGGTCCTTCATCTTGAATTCAGAGGCTAGCTCCCTCTTGCACTCGATCATCAAAGGCTCATTACCTGTCAAGAATAGATCGTCAACATATAAAACCAAAATCATTGGCATACCTTGGACTACCTTGAAGTAGAGGTTGGGATCGACATTGCTTCTCCTGAACCCCAACTTCACCAAATCACTATCTATGCGAGCATACCATGCTCTTGGGACTTGCTTCAAACCATACAATCCCTTCTTCAACCCGCAAACATGTGTCTTTAGATCCTCTACTTCAAATCCTTGTGGCTGCTCAACATACACTTCTTCTTGTAACTTGCCATGGAGGAATGCAATCTTTGTGAAATTTTATCTATTATGCAGTTTATTTGCTGCGGCAAACAACGAATAAAATCACAACTACAATTTTCACCATAAAAATAGTGCAGAAAATAAAATATTCAAAACTGAGAAATTCTAGCACACATAAGAATTTTGACACTGTTATTTTTGGACAATTGTCCTAAAAAAACCCAATTTGGGAAAAACCGATGCAGCAGATGAGGGTTTTATTATTAATCTTCAACAACAATTCTGAGTATAGTAATTTATATACCCAATTGGCAATTTAATCTTAGGAAAATACTAGAAAAAATATCGTGAGAATTTTATCTCACCCCACAGCTATTTTCTGCCTCTGAAATTGTCTCCCTAGCCTCTATGCTGAGCTCCCTACGTCACCCCCTGCGCAGAGCTTACACTGGCCCTCTACAAATTTCGACCTTCCTTCCTTTGCCTCTTCCGGGGACTGGAAATCTTCCTCCTGGAATGTTGTTGCACTCCTCTTCCACCTACTACTCACCCTTTGGTTCTATCCTCTCTACTGAGTTGCTGCTACTGACAAAATCGAACTGCCTGGGCAACTGAGTATCTGCATTTGTATATTCTCCATCACCACATCGACTTCCTCTTATAATCCACTATTGGAGCACCAACGACCAACATTAAAACTTAATCAATGGCTAGGATCATCTCTAGATCAATCTGTGTGAATTTCTAGATGATTCTCACTTGATCTTAATTAATAGTTATTAATTAACCATATTCCCTAAGTTTAGACTTAGGAAATATTTAAAATTCGGTTAATAATCTAATTAAGACACTTCTAGGTGGAATTTCCAAAAACGATTCTAGGTTTTGGAGATCTCATGTATTCTAGCCTCGCCACCAAATTTCATCGCTAGAACACATCCGATGCTACAAAAACTAATACTCCCTAGCGTGGAATGTGTTTTAGTTCTACTGCACACCCTGTCTCTCATCATCTCTCTTCACGTTGTTGATGTCTGGCCATACTACCCAGCAACCACTGCGTAACTATGATATACGCTGCATATGTGTTGTTGCTGACACTGCCATACTACTGCCAACACTGCATCTGCATTGCAACTCCCTCTCATCTGTCACTGCTGCAACTGCAACATCTGCAACTGAAATAAGCTTAGTACCAGCTTCTGAAGCCATATAGCTTCGCACGTAGTTGTGTTGCCTGCCATATACTCTACTTCTGCAGAGCTCAGTGCTACTGACCTGTGCTTCCTGCTACATCAAAAAACCATCCTTGATCCAACACTGAAGCAGTACCCGGAGGTACTTTTCCTGTCCATTGAATTGCCTACCCAATCTGTATTTGTGTACCCACAAAGTCTGACATCATCCCCTCAAGTATATTTCAACCCATACTCGATTGTGTCATGAATATACCTCAGAATATGCCTTGTTTCTGCCCAATGTACCCTCATTGGTTCTACCATGAACTGACTAAGGGTATTGAATGTGAAGTAGATATCTGGCCTAGTGTTGACCAAATACATGAGAGACCCAATCAGCTATCTATACAAGGTGGGATCGTCATTCTTGTCATTTGATGTATCTATCTTCTTCCAGTTCAGCATAGACATGGGTCTGCAATCCTACATTTTGAACCTCTTCCATCTTTCTGCCATACTTCCAATCCTAGGAAATAGTGCATCAACCCCAAATCCTTCATGTCAAATTTTGCTGCCAAGTTCCTCTTGCAGTCCTCTATGAGAACTAATGATCCTGTCAAAAAGAGATCATCCACATACAAAACTAGAATGAGTGGATCACCCACTACCATCAAATAGTATAGGTTGGGATCTGCGTCACTCTTGACGAATCCCATCAGATGCAAGTAGTTGTCAATCCTACCATACCATGCCTTGGGAGCCTGCTTGAGTCTCATGAGTCTCAAAGCCCTATGGTTGTTCTATGCACACTTCTTCCTCTATCACCCTGTTCGAGAAGGTTGTCTTGACGTCCATTTGGTGAATCTTCCATCCTAGCAGAGCTGCTAGAGATATAACTGACCAAATAGAAGTGTATCTGGCAACTAGGGCGAAGGTCTCCTCATATCTATCCCTTCTTTTTTGCATACCCCTTTGCCACGAACCTAGCCTTGTACTTTTCCACAATGCAATCTGCTGCATATTTGATCTTATAGATCCATCTAGAACCTATAACTGCTCTGTGTTTCGGTCTTGGCACAACCTCCTAAACATCATTCATCATGATAGAGCTATACTCTTCTACCATGGCATCTACCTACACCTGATGTTGTGCGACCTCCTAAAAGCTGGAAGGTTCTGGAACCTAAGCCACCAATGCTTGGCACCTGTCAGGTTGTCTGTGTTGTCTTTTGCTCATCCTAGGAGTTCCAATAAACTCCTCTGCATCTCTCAATGTCTAACAAACCTCTTTGTTGGCTCGACCACTAGTCTTGGGAGGTTGTTCCAGCTCCTCCTCATCCTGTCTCTGTTGCTCCATTTGCTAAGAACTCCTCGATTCCCGACACCTAAGGAAACACTGGTGTTGGTCACATTACTTGATCCTTGTGACTATTCACCTACCTGTCCCACTGGCTGCCCCAACTACTGGACTAAAGGAGCTTTTGTTGATTGATTATGATCACCTGCAGGCACCTCACGAGATCTCCTGAAAGCTCGGTCTTCCATGAGCTTCATGTTTCACCTTACTATTATCTTCCTACTGCTAGGAATGTAAATTTTGTATGCCTTTGAGGTTTCGTTGTATCCAACGAAGAACCCCTTCTCTGCAGTTTGATCCAGTTTCGTCTGTTTATCATTTGGCACGTGGCAATAAGAAATGCTGCCAAAAATTCTAAAGTGGCTAACTTCTGGCTTCTTCCTTGTGAAGACTCCTTTTGGTGTTTTCTTCCCCAATGCTCTATGAGGAGTTCTGTTTTGAATATATATAGTCGCGTTACATGCTTCTGCCCATACAAATTTGGGTAGATCCTGGTCATATAACATAGCTTTTGTAGCTCCAACAATGGTTTTGTTTTTCCGCTGCGCTACACCATTCTGCTGTGGATTATATGGAGTTGTCCATTCTCTCTTGATGCCTTCCTTCGCACAGAAATCTGTGAAGTCCTTATCAATATATTCTCCACTGTTATTTGAGCAAAACAACTTGATCTTCTTCCGTGTCACATTCTCCATGAGAGCTTTAAACTCTCTGAAACGATCAAAGACCTCATCCCTGGTCTTCAAGAAGTAGATCCAGGTTTTCCTAGAATGGTCGTCAATAAAGGTGATGAAATATTCAGCACCGCTAAGAGCTCGAGTTGACATTGGGCCACAAATATTTGAGTGTATGAGTCCTAACACACCATTAGCTCTGTTGTCACTTCTTGGAAATGTTGCCTCAGCATACTTCCCAAGTACGCATCGTCTGCACACATCATCGTGTTCCGTGCCAAGTTCTGGAACCCCTGTTAGCGTTTCTCTGAGCATCCTGAGTGCTCCATGGTGTAGATGTCCCATTCTCCTGTGTCATAACTCATTCAACTCCTTCCCACTACTACTGCCATTGCCTATTAATGCCATTGGAGAATCAATTGTAACTGGTACAATCTGTTACTTTGAACTCCAATATGTCTTACCATTTTCCAGCTCGAGTGTTTGACATACACTTCCTTCCCTACAAAGTGAATATCATACCCCTTATCCTGTAACTGGGACACTGAAATCAGGTTCATACCCAATCCTGGCACATGCAATACATCTGTAGCGCTAGTGCTTGCTCCTAACTCCCTCTAAAAATCTATTGTACCTCACCCTACTAAAGTACATTTTGTTTTGTTTCCCATAGTAATTTGGAAGTCCATCTACTCCTCTTTGTAGCTAGAGAAATATTCCCTAACCCCTATCATGTGAGTTGATGCTCCAATGTCTATATACCAAACTCCCCATGAAGTTGATCCTGTTAAGCAAGAAAATTCATCCCCCAATCTAGAAGACAAATCTGAAGTCTCTTGAATGTTACTTTTGTACATGGCTATGCAAAAGAATTTATAGTGCTATTCCTTTTTTCCCCCTGAAGTTGTCTCTGCTCTAGCGAACTGCTACAAAAAAACCTCTAGGTCCAGCTAGAGATCTACTCAACAAGAAAATTTGAGCTACTCCCTTGGGAATTTCGACCTGTTGCCCACACTAAGCAGCAAAATTTCTTCTTTTCACTTCTGAGCTCTTTGGCTTATCAATTGGGCTCTAATACCATATGAAATTTTATCTATTGCAGCTACTAGAAATTATTCTTCTAACTGAAAATTTAATTATGCAGTTTATTTGCTATGACAAACAACGAATAAAATCACAACTACAATTTTCACCATAAAAATACTACGAAAAATAAAATACTGGAAACTTAGAAATTCTAGCACACATATAACAATGTTGACACAGTTGATTTTTGGACAATTGTCCCCAGAAAAACCCAACTTGGGAAAAACCAGTGTAGCAGATGAGGGTTTTATTATTAATCTTCAGCAGCAATTCTGAGTACAGTAATTTATATGCCCAATTGGCAATCTAATCTAAGGAAAACACTGGCAAAAATATCGTGAGAATTTTCTCTCACCCCACAGCTATTTTTTGCCTCAAAATTGCCTCCCTAGCCTCTGCACTGAGCTCCCTACGTCACCCCTTCGTAGAGTTTACGCTAACCCTTTGTAAATTTTGGCCTTCCTTCCTCTGCCCCTTCCGGGGATTGGAAATCTTCCTCCTGAAATGTTTCTACCCTCCTTTTCCACCTACTACTCACCCTCTGGCTCTATCCTCTCTGCTGAGCTGCTGCTATTGAGAAAATCAAATTGTTTGGGCAACTGAGTATTTGCACTTGTATATTCTCCATCACCACATCGACTTCGTCTTATAATCCACTGTTAGAGCACCAACAACCAAGATTAAAACTTAATCAATGGCTAGGATCATCTTTGGATCGATCTGTGTGAGTTTCTAGATGATTCTCACCTTATCTCAATTAATACTGATTAATTAACCATATTCCCTAAGTTTAGACTTAGGAAATATTTAAAAATCAATTAATAATCTAATTGAGACACTTCTAGACGGAATTTCCATAAATGATTTATGGGTTTTGGAGATCTCATGTTTTCTAGCCTCTCCACCAAATTTCATGGCTAGAACACATCTGATGCTACAAAAACTAACAGTCTTTACGTCCATCTAATGAAGAGTCCATCCTTGACTTGCAACAAAGGCTATTATCGAACGAATGGTTGTGTATCGAGCCACAGGTGCAAATATATCATCATAATCCTCTTCCTCTTTCTATGAGAATCCTCGAGCCATGAACCTTTCCTTGTATTTCTCAATGCTACCATCAATTCCATGCTTGATCTTGAATAGCCATTTTGAAGTCACCATTGATTTCCCCTTCGGACTTGGCACAACATCCCATACATCATTCTTCATAATTGATTCATATTCCTCAGCCATAGCATCTTTCCAAACTTGCTCTTTTATGGCTTCTTCGAATGTGGAAGGTTCGGCTTGAATCATAGCGCTCATGGCTGCAACATATCCCTAGTACCTGCATGGTTGCTTCCTTTCTCTAAATGATCTTCAAATGGGAACATGTCTCTTAGCATCCTGTAGAGTGTCACGGAGCCAAAGTTGTCCCCTCTTAGTAGGAGGATCACTTGGAGGAGGATCTAAGGGATCCATAGACTCCATGGGATCATCAAAAATATCAATCTCAGACTCGGGCACAAAAGGACCATCTAGAATATCCTTGTCATCATTCCTCTTCTCGGGAGGAGGAGGTGGAGGAAGGTCTCTCCCTTTTCCAAGAGTTGCATCTTTATCAAATGCTACATCCCTAATAATTTCAACCTTCCTTTAACTAGGAATATATATTCTATATGCTTTAGAATTTTCACAATAACCAACAAACGTACCTTTTCTTCCTCTAGCTTCCAACTTGTTCCCTTTGTCCATCGGTACATGAAAATATATGGGGCATCCAAAGATGCGGAGATGGCTAATGTCAGGCTTGACACCTATGAACACTTCTTCAGGGGTCTTGTTTTCCAATGCTTGATGAGGCACCTTGTTTTGAACATATACAACATGTGTTGCTTCTCCCCAAAGGAGCTTTGGCAATTTTTGATCATGGAGCATGGCACAGGCAGCTTCTAATATAGACTTGTTCTTTCTTTAAGCTAATCCATTTTGTTCGGGTGTATATGGCACCATTGTTTCCTTTTTTATTCCTTCTTTCTTGCAAAATGCTATGAACTCATTTGACATGTATTCCCCACCACTGTTGGACCTAAATACTTTGATTCTCTTCCCTTTTTGATTTTCGATCAAAGCTTTGAACTCCTTGAACATTTCGAAGGCTTCATCCTTGTGTTTCAAATAGTATATCCATGTCTTTCTTGAGAATTCATCAATGAATGTGATGTAGTAGAGATGACTACCAATAGAATGCACAGGCATCAAACCACATATATTAGAATGAATGAGATGGAGGATGTCATTTGTCTTGTTCTCACTAGAGGGGAATGGTCCCCTTGTCTTCTTTCCACTCGCACAACCTAGACATACTCCATCATGATGGGCTTGAACATCAAGAATACCAGAGACCAATTTCTCAATTTTGGAAGAGCATCATAATGTAGATGAGCCAATCTTCGATGTCATAACTCGCTTAGATGATTAGTATTATGAACCAATGCTAGAAGTGGTGCTCTTGTGACTCTATAAAGTCCTTCAAATCTTGATCCCAATGTGAATGCATCTCTCATAGGTGAACTGGCAGACCAAGCCAAAACTTCTCCCTTGATGAAGGAAACCCTCATCCCTTTATCTTCCAAAGCGGATATAGATACCAAATTCTTCTTTAATCCTGGCACATACATAACATCATGCAGCAAAATTGATTCCCTAGAATTCAAAGGAAATTTGATAGATCCATAACCTTTCACAGGATCAGTGGAGTTGTCTCCAAGGATAATCTTTAGCTTAGTCACCCTCTCTACTAGATTAGAGAAAACTTCCTTATATCCAGAGAAATGATGAGTGGCCCCACTATCAACCAACCAACTATCACACGAATCCAGATGAGAAGAACTAGTAAGAGCATAAATGAGAATATATTCAGATTGATTTACAACGTTACTTTCATACCTAGGAAACCTTGACTTCTTTTGAGGACGACGATCTTCTTCATAGTTGCTTGAGGCATCTCTTCTTCTTTCATATCTTCTATTGCGGTCATTTCTTCAATCATCTTTTCTTCTTTGATTATTGTATTTGTTGTTGTTGCTTCTAGCGTTGTAATGTGGTCCTTTGTTCCTCTCAAGACAATCTCGAGCATAATGACCCTTCTTGTGGCAATTATAGCATTCAATATGAGATGATGTTCTATCATTCCTTCTTTTTGTATTTTGGCGAGGAGGCTTTCTTGATGGACCTCCTTTTCCTTTCTTCTTCTTTTTGTCATGAGCGATATATGTAGTGCGCTCTCCCTCTTCATGTTTTTGAATTCTACCTCTTGATACCATCCTTGATTCTTCTTGTGTAAGCTTTCCAAGAATTTCATCAAATGACGGAAGGACATTGTTGTTGCTTATAGTAGTAATGAAGGTTTCCCAAATAGAAGGAAGAGCTCTAAGAGTCACAATCACTAATTCCTTGTCAGGCACAGATTCTCCAACTCTCTGGAATTGGTCTCTATGGCGAGATATCCTCATGATATAGGATTGTACAATTTCTCCTTTGTTCATCTTGGTGTCTTTGAGTTGATCTTTCAACGTGATGATTTCATTCAAATTGTTGATTTCATACATGGCAGCTATCTTATCATACGTCTTTGGAATTCTTTAAATTCCTAACATATGCAAGTAAATGATCTTGTAAACCATTAGATATAATTTGTTTTGCTTTGGACTCACCTTTCTTGTACCTGTTTTTTATGGAAGCAGAAGCATTTTCTAGAGGCTTAGGACTTCTTCCTTGAATGTACTCCAATACATCATTGTTGTCAACTATGATCTCCAACTTGACTTTCCATGCAGCAAATTTGATGAGTCAGCCAACTTCTCATGCTCCTTGAAGGTAGAAGAAGACATCTTGACTTTGACTAGATAAGCTCCTTCAACTTTCCAAAGGTAATGGCTTCAATGCTTGTCTCCTTTTGGGTTTGTCCTTAACCTTAGCTCTGATACCATGTCAATTTTTTAGATTGTTCTATGTTGTTTCAATTGCTTCAACCCAATTCAATTCTTCATTTAGTAACAATGTTTCCAATCATAAATAGTAATTGAAGATAGAACAATATATGCAATGACAAAGTAGACAATAGCACAACCACAAGAGACACCAGATTGGTCAAAGACCAGGGTAAAACCCTTTCAAATCTTCTTCTTATTAGATTGTCATAAAATGTATCAGCAGAGAGTACATTGAACCCAATACATAATCATCTAGCAAAGATTTGCCCAATACAAATCAAAAGCAGACTTCCAGAATCACTGTACAACAGAGAGAAACCTTCTAGCCTTAAGATATTTGCAATCAACTGTCAAACCCTAGCTCAGAAACCCAGTCGCACTCATCAAGATATTCTACGAGCAACTGTGACTTATTGGCTGCTCCTTGAGAGTCTGTGAGCAAGCGACTATTACTTCCTAGTTGCTCTCTGAAGCACTCCAAGCGAACCACTGCAGTCGGATCTACCCAAAACTATCATAGAGCCTCGGTCACACCCTTCAAGATGTTATGCAAGCGATTGTGGCTTCCCAGTTGCTCTTTGAGGCACTGCGAGTGTGCAACTGCAGTTGGATCTGACTTGCAGCAAGTGTGCGACTGGAAAACATAAACCCTAAACACGTGCAAGCCTCAAACCTGTAATTTCGGACCTTTGCGCAAACATCCTCTGTCAGTCTTGTGCGAACCAAACAATAGAAGAAGAGAAGATGCTTGATGATGATATCCAAATGAGCCTGAGGTCTCTTGTATTTATAGGCTTTCATCGGGCTCCATTTGATGTCCATTTGATGTCGAGGCCGCCCTGTCCAAATGTACGTGTGGGTACATAAATTCAAAATCCAACTTCTGCTTGTCCAAATGAGGTGATCTTTAGGTCAATTTTGGTCCTCTCTAAAAGAGGAATTCAATGCAATCATCATCTTTGTCATATGAGTTGTCCAAGGTGGAATTTGACCCTAGTTGCATAAATTAATAGCAAAGCCTTGGACATGATGCAAGAATGAAACCAATCTGAAGACTATCTCAAGCCGAAAAGGCTGAGCTCCAAAATCTACAAGGATGATGTGCTGCGGTACTGTTTGTTTGCATCTAATGATGTTGCGGAGAAGAAGAATCTGGACTCTCTTAGCTAAAGCCCAATCTGACTCAAGTAAAGACGGTCCCCAAATCTCTTAGCCATATAGAACAGTGGGACGGATCAAGGTATCCATGAGGCTCATCTTGGAGGAGATGTCCTGGAAGTGATGTCGAAAGCACTGTCTCTCGAGAAGGGCTATGGATCCATATCCTTTGTTGATCTGAGGCTGAAACATCAGTCACAAACTGAAGTGGGGACTTGAGAACTGGACCCCCAAGTAAGTACACATGTTGGTGATCTCAATTTCCTCCCCTTTGAATAGGAAGTGAAGGTTTGAGGTTTTCTTCACCCCATTGAAGATCATAACCTTGGTTTTACCCAAACTGACAGTCAATTGTCGAAGATCACAAAACAAAGCTAAGGCATCTAGTTGCCTTTGTAATCCTTCTGGGGATGAGGAGAGGAGGAACATGTCATCAACAAAGAGTAGAATAGATATCAGAACCTGGTGAAGAAGGCAGTCATCGATGTCCTGGATATGCTTGTGTAGAAATGCCTCCGACTCATCAATATAGATCCCAAACAAAGTAGGGGACAGTGGACAACCCTGTTTAGCCCCAATAGTGCTTCAGATGAAATCAGACATCCCATGAGCCACACGAAGATGACCAAGGATGGACTCATATAGGCGCATAATAGTTATCAATAGGGTCGTAGAGATGCCAATATCTCTAAGTCTCTAGAGTAAGGCTTCCCTCGGAACAAAGTCAAAAGCTTTCTAAAAATCTACGAAACAACAATAGACTTTCGAAGAGTGGTGTCGTGCCCCCTCAATCACGGCAAGAAGGGTGAAGATGTGGTCAATGGTCTGATGAGCTAGTTGAAAACTTGCCTATCCCCTAGCTCTGAGTTGTCTCTACTCAAGGTCACTGGAGAGCTTCCTATGTAGAACATGTGGTCCACCATGATCATTTTGTAGTTATTGGGATTTGAGCTGGAACCTAATTTGTGGATTGGATGGATGATGTGGTGTGACCATGTCAATGGAAAACCTTCACGTGCTACATGGTTGAAGAGATCAGCCAAGTAGCTAACCAAAGCACAGCAACCGTGCTTAAAGAACTCTGCTTGGTAGCCTTCCTCATCGGTTGCTTTGTTGTTGTTCATCACCCAAATGAACTCTCTAATATCTCTATCTGACAATAGGTAACAGGAAGAGGGTGGGGAGGTAACATGAATTTGGGCCTGCCCAGGAATATCATAAAGGTTGGAAGTGTGAGAGAACATGGAGGTAGGGTCGAGGTCAGATGGAAGAGGGGAGCGTCGGGGAAGGATGGTACACCATAATTGTTTAGGGGAGTGGGAAAGAAGAGCAGAAAGGTCTCATCTTCTATGAGATACAAAGAGTCGTTTCTTGCAACGGAAGAGATGATGATAAGAATCTTTCAGGTCGAAGAAGAAGGGTTGAGAGTGGGTGAAAGCATATCAAAATTCTCGATGTAAAGTCTTGCATTCGTCATCGTACCATTTGTTCATGGGGCAAGATCCAACTTTAGGAGAGATGGAAGTGGAACGAGTGGTGTGGGGGAAGGATTTGAGTGTTGCTTCCCAAATGGCAGATGAAGTATACATACGCACGTAAATAAAAATATTTAATTTAGACTTTTAATATGAATATCATAAATTCTATTAAAGCTTAATTTCTCAAATCAATAAAAACGAGGTTAAAAGGTAACCTAACTTCCTTTCAAATGTTGTAAGAGTGTTATGTTGATATATTTCTAAGCTCATCAAAATAAATTTTTACAACATTATCAATTGGGTTTATTTCAACCTTTCAGATGTTATAAGAGCGTTATGTTGATATATTTCTAAGCTCATCAAAATAAATTTTTACCACATTACCAATTGGGTTTATTTCAAGTGGTTGGAGGATTGATTGTTATCCTCCCCTCCTATAGTCAATTTCCACATGTGACATGTTGAGCTCATATTGAATGTACTATTGTAATGCCTTCAAGTCTTGTCACTGAATGGCCTTGAGCCTTAACAATATCATACTCTTTCCTACACACTAAAGGGTTGGGTGTTTTGTTACATGGAAAAAAAAATTGTTTGCCACAAGTTAGCATGGTCTTTTCAAAATTCAAGAAAAAAGGGAAGGTTTATATTATTATATACCTAAATCTATCATATATTGCAGGAGGAAATCACTTGTGAAGATAAAGCTGATTATTTATTCGTTGAAAGTTATAAAATTTAATGAAAGAAGAGATCTATTGAATTTTTGTATACAATAATTATCGAATAAGAAGTCATGAATTATGAAGCCCATAAATAGTTTAAATATTTTGGTGGAATGTTGTTTTTGCACAAAGTGTGAATGTTTTTTCCCATATCGTGATAGAGTTTTTACTAATATATTATCAAATTGATATACAAAGGCAATTGAAAATAGAAAAAAAATAGAAGATAAATTAGTGAAACAAGAAGAAAAAATAAATATCTCAAGAATATCAAGAATATAATTGGTGATAGATTGTTAGAAAAAGGTGAGAAATTTACCTACGAAAAAATCACATTCAAAATCTTTTGGCAAAAATCAAGAAGTCAAAAGATAACAAGAAATGCATTCAAATGTTACAACAAAATCTATATCTCAAGAATAAAATTATTAGGGAAAGAGAAAAAAATCTCCTATCTAAATAATCTTAGTCAAAGGTTGATTGAACAAATTAAAAAGTTAAAAAATGAAATGTCAAAGTATCATCATTATCAAAAATCAAGTCAAAAACTCATAAACAAGGATGAACTTCCTATCATGGATTTCATGTTTTTTATTGATGGTATTCGAGGTAAAAGCATGTTCTTAATGCTTCTAGGGTTTGTTAGGTCATAGGATTCATTGTCATGAGTCAATAGAGTCAACATCATGTACATAAGACCCTTCTAGGCAAAATATATCTTGTACAAGAATTTAGTGTCTAGAAAGTCTTGGAAACCTCCAAAGTACAAGTTGGCCCTGGAAGCTTCAATTCAGCCTAAAGGAGGGAATTCGATCCCTTGGAAAGACTATATAAAGGAGCAGTTCGACCTCATTTGGCACTCATTCATCAACAAGTTCGATCTTTCTTGAGAAGGTTCAATCTTAAGCTAGAAGAGGCAAGGAAGGAGGTGTGAAGGTCTAGAAAGCAAAAGAATTCAAAGAAAACTCGTTTTTCGGCTCCATCTCTTCCACGCGTGCGAAATTCTAAGGCTTTTGCAGCTACAAAGGAAGCCAAAATTGCATGTCCGAATTGCATAAGAGCAAGTTGTAGGATCAACATGCTGGAAGAGAATATACTCTATCTTGACCTTATTGACCTTGGGAGGATATGTCTTGCTCAAGGAAGGACTCAAGAAGAAGTTAGATTAAGTTTTTGCAGCACCTACAAGGCCGAAATTGCAAAGTTGCAAGATTAAATTGCAAGGTAGAAGTTGTGGTCAAAGTTGCAGCAAGAAGTTGGTTCTCTTGGAGGGGCTTACTTGGTACTTGGAGAACTTGGTTTGGGGTTTGGGTCTTTGTTGTCTCATATGAAGCAGATTCTATAAAGAAAGAAGAGTTTATGAGTTTTCCCCTTGCAGGGGGTTTACCCTAGCTTCGAGCCTAACTTTTGTGTCCACTGTCTTTATTATTTTGCTCTTGATATTTGTTTGATGAAGAAGATCTATTAAAGAAACATAAGAAGAATAATAAAGTTCACAAACAAGTATCAAGGTTAAGGAAAATTGGAATTAATTGTTGCCGCATTGCATTTTACAACATGGTATCAGAGCTAAGGTGAACAAGAAGGCAACTGAAAGGATCATCTTGTAGACATAAGAAGGATTTGCTAAAAGGAAAAGCAAGACCTATTGATCTAGAAGAAAGCTCTCATCAGAAGAAAGTTTGAAGAAGAAGACTACCAGAAGGTTGTTGTTCTTTCTTGATAAAAGGATCTAGTTGAAGGCTCTTTGCTAGACCTCCCTAAAGGAAGCATCAAAGGATTTTGATATCATCACTTTTGGAAGCCATCATTGAAGTCTCTTTCAAGATCTTGGAAATCTCAAGATAGTTGGAGACAACATCAGAAAAGGGAAGACTCTTGACCATCAAGTAAATATTATATTGTTTATTGTGAAATTTCCTTGACATGCAGTAACTGAAAATATTTCTTCTAACTGATAAATTAATTATTCAGTTTATTTTGTTTACAGCAAAATAACGAAATATTCACACTGTAATTTCTTCACCATAAAAATTAACCGCGGAAGCAAAAATAGGAACTAAGAAATGCTAGCACACACACGAAAATATTGACACCATTATTTTTGGACCAATGTCCCAAAAAAAACTAATGTGAGAAAATCGATGCAGCAGCTGAGGGTTTATTTTATTATGCAACAATGAATCCTGAGTACAACCTTTGGAAGCCCAACTGGCTATCCAATCAATAAGAATCTGACAAAAATATTTAGAGAGAAAATTATCTCCCTCCGCAAGCAAACCCCAATCTCTGTCTCCCTCTGAAAACTGGTTGTCGAACCCCTGCGCACTGCACAAGACATTTCTACTTCTAGCGGTCCATGCAACTATGCTAGGAAAACCCGTGTGATCCTCGTTGTATTGGGAAAATATGCGCGACCCTAACTGCAATCCATCACAAAAAATCGTCACAACCCACGCAGTTGTTCTAGGCTAGCTTCACCCAAGAATATTTCTGCCTCTCTGGAACTGGAAATATTCATCCGAATCATTGTCTTTGCCCCTCTAACACTTGCTACTCAATCTTTGATTCGATCTCTCCTGTTAATCACCTACAATGGAGTATCGAACTGTCTAGATCACTAAGTATCTGCAATGTGTGCTCCATCTACCCATCGACCGCTTCTTATAATCTCCAATTGGGACTCCAACGACCAAGATTAAATCTTAATCAATGGTTGAGATTATCTCTATCTCGATCTATGTGAGTTTCTAGATAATTCACACCTTTCTCAATTAATTCCTATTAATTAACCACTTCCTAAGTTAGACTTAGGAAATTTTTAATTATGGTCAATTAATTTAATTGAGTCATCTCTACGTGGAATTTCTAGAAATGATTTCTGAGTTTTGGAGAACTCCTGTGTTTTAGCTTCTCCACAAAGTTTCGAGACCAGAACACCATCTGATGCTACAAAAACTAACACTCTCTCTTAGCAAGGAAGGTGCTCTCTCCAACTAGTGTTGAACAACTATCACAACACCCTGTTTTTGTAAAATCCTCCAACCACGTTACTGATGTCTGACAACTGTAGCAGCCTACCACTGTCCACCAACCACTGCGCTAACTTTGATTCATCTACCACTGACTATGGTTGAACCAAGCTACATTTGTGTTGCTGCTGACACTGCACTATACATCTTGTATTGCTGCCAACTTTGCATCTGCACTGCAACTCCCTCTCAATTGCTGGCGTTGCTACTGCAACTAAGAAGAATCCAAAATATTGAATCAACTATCTTTGTGCTACAACTGTCTCCTGAGTCTCTGACTATTACTAGCTTTTGCACCGTCTACTAAGAAATCTGTGTTGTTGACTTTGCACTGAGCCTCCTGCTCTGTTGTCAAGAATGCTTTATGCTCCTCGGCATCTGACTGTCACTAGTCTGTGACTGTCACTCTGGAACTCACTGCAACAACTAACACTGATCCTCGTGCTACTGAATACTGTGGACCCCTATAGCAAGATAATGATCCATAAGGAAGACACCCTTTGATGCACACCTCAATGGACCATGCCCAAATATCTACACTGCTCTAGGACTAAAGCTCCATATCGCCCCACTTCACTCCTAGAGGTATAGCTACAAACATGGCAAAATCTGATTTACTCATACTATAGCTACTACTGCTTTGTTGATGCTTTTGTATTGCTGTTGTAACTGCTGCAATAATGAATCTAATCTGCCCAAATCTAAAGTACTAACTTCCATAGGGCTTCTCCCTCTGAAACTAGACTCCCTCTGAGTCTCGATCTCTCTATGGGAAATCTCTCTGCTCCCTCTTGGCAACTTGCACTATCCTCCTATATTGGAAACTTGGACTATGTAGCTTTGCACTAGGAATCTCTACTAGCTAGAACTACAGCTGCATCTTGCAACTCAGGAATTTGCATTGCTCGTGTCACTACAAATAGTTCTACAACTATCTCTAGAGTATTGACTGCAACTAGCGTATGCAGTAGTCATCTAAATAACTAACTGCACTTGCTGACACTGAACCTGCTACTATGATATTGTGGGCCCCTGTAGCAAGGGTGATGATCCTGTTGCAACAACTGGAACTGATCTAACTTATCTCCTTGTTGCTTTTGCACTGGATCCTGCCCATCCAATACTCTAGAGTTTCATACTCCTCCTCCTGAATTTGGTGCCCAACTATCTCCTTTTAAGCCCAATCCGTGGATGGGACACTTCTTCACTTTGCAAGTCGCACTGAATAACTCATACTTCCTTCAGCACTTATCCCCAGCAACTGGAAGTCGATCTACTGCCCAAATTTGCATTTTGGCTAACTCGTACAACCTTTTCTAGCAATCTCGTACAGCCATCTCTGCAAAGTTGCAAAATCTGCGAAACTCAAAAGCTGGAAAAATAAATTGAAATCTCCTCCCTTTCCTACTTGGTTGCCTACTCTCCTACTCACACTGTGAGAATTCCATGATTGGAATCATATTGCAACAAATACTGAATAAATCACACTGCAACCTTCATAGATAAAATACTGCGAGAGAAAAATAGCACTGAAATCTGTGAAAATCTAGCACACAAACAATAAAAATGACACCATTATTTTTGGAAAATTGTCCCTGGAAAAACCCAACATGGAAAAACCGGTGCAGCAAATGAGGGTTTTATTATTATGCAGTAGTGAGAAATTTTCAGTACAATAATCTAGATGCCAAATCTGGCAATCCTACAAAGAAAAATACTGGCAAAATTCTAGTGAGAAATTTTCCTCACCCCACAGACAAATTTGGGCTCTGACTGCAACTCCAAGTGCGCCGTCCAAATTGCCTCTACACTAGCCTACGTCACCCTAACGCAGTATCTGCCACACTCAGCCTGAATCCGCTGCTCCAGTAGCCGTCATGTCTAGCCCTGGCTGAGAAACTATCTCTTCAGCCTTCTAGAACCCTTCCCTAGCCTCTGGAACCGAAACTCGGCTTCTCCCTAGCTAAATCGAACTGCCCTCTAGAAACTCGGCTTCTCCCTCACTGTGGTACTTTTGCCTCTCTGCAAATGCAGTCGCTAGATCTGGAAATCTTCCTCCAGCCTCACTATCTCTGCCCTTCACTATCTCTGCTTCGATCTCTGGCTTTCCAGCAACTGTTGCTTCTCTTTGGAAATCGATCTACAAAGGAAATCGAACTTCGAGTGTTCTAGTGTGTCTTCTCCAAGTGCCCATCAACTTCCTCTTATAATCCATTGTTGGAGCACCAACAGCGAAGACTAAAACTTAATCAATGACTAGGATCATCTTGGAGTCGATCCGTGTGAGTTTCTAGATGATTCGCACCTTGACTTAATTAACCATATTCCCTATGTTTAGACTTGGAAAATATTTAAAAACTAGTTAATAATCTAATTAAGCCATCTCGAGGAGGAATGTCCAGAAACAATTTCTGGGTTTTGGAGATCTCATGTATTCTAGCCTCTCCACCAAATTTTGTGGCTAAAATGCATCCGATGCTATAGAAACTAACACTCCCTCTTAGCGAGGACTGCGTTCTCTCTCTAGTGTTGCACATCTTGTCGCAACACCCTGTCTTTGTATCACCTCTATCATGCTATTGATGTCTGGCTATACTGCCCGCCAACTACTATGCAACTATTATGAATATAATTCATAACAAATAAAATAAATATAGATAATGTAAACCATAAATAATTGAATAAAGATTATGTTAAATACTCATTAAGTTAAGTGAAAAGGCATGTCTAAAAGACATGTCCGGTCACAGAAGGACCCCTGCGTAAGTATACATGCGGGTCCTCATTGTAACATTCAACATCACTTGTACATTTTTATATATAATAAATTATTATTACAAAATACCTTTTGTGTATTTAACATTTAAAGTCAACAAGCTATAAGTTTTGTTGCTTCAGTGGTATCAGAGCCATGTCGCACAATATAACCATGCGAGTCTTTTAACGTTGTTTGCTGCACAATATGCCATTACGTTCACGTCCTGAATTCATGGATCAGTTTAGTACAATTCAAGAAGCATTTCAATGTTTAAAAAAAATCATTTGCAGAAGTTAAAGCATGTCGAAACGAAATCGATAATAAGGAAGATAATAGCAACAGTGAAGAAATGAAACAAGGTAAAAGAGGAGAAGCAGATTGTGATCAGAATGATGATAATGAAAACGATGTAGATGAGCATTATGTAGATCAAGATGATGATCCAAATGAAGATGATATGGGTGAGGACTATATTGAAAAACAAGAAGATGAACAATATCATAACAATGAGGAAGATGCTAAAGTAGACATTGATGATGATGAAGAGGAAAATGTGGAAGAAGAAAAAGAAGAAGATAAACTTGATCATAATGAAGAAAATCTACATGAAGATGAAAATGATCTCAACAAAGATTGTGATGAGGAGGAAGATAGAGAAAACCATAATGATGATGAGGTTGTTGCTATTATATCTGAAGAAAAAACAAAACATCTATCAGTAGAGGCAGCAAAGGCGATTGACAGGAAAATTCAATTTCCTGATGAAGAGGCTTATTTTGCCACAGCGCAAACAAGTACTAAGTTTTGTGACAAGGGCTTATTTTTTTCAAATGGTATTGAAGAGAAGAAATCTGTTGCAAATACCAGAGACACAAATGAAAATTTGAATTTCCAGTTCAATGGACATAATTCCTCTACAGGTGTAGGAAGAAAATCTGGTAACACGTTTCAAAGCAACAACCTTCAAATTTGTTGCACGTATTTCTCATATTTCGTTTCATTAAAATGACAGGCGATGAAGCACTGCCTCCAAATATGTATGACCCAACAAGGTTGAGTCCAAGAGGAAGTTTATTTAATCAAATCAGCCATGAAAACCTATCCGACAATGAGCACAGCCATTCTCAAAACCCCGACAATGGCAAGGTACAGTTCGACATAAATTATATTTAGCCCAACCAAGAAGAGTACTCTCAAAGTGAAGACCGATCTCAGATCTTAAACAAGGACCATATACTAGACTATGTTAATTCACTCGTTCGTTGGATTGTATGTGACATTCGGATCCCTCAAGATTCCAAAACCCTTTGGAAACGTGTAAGTGATCTTCGCCTCCATTGTGAGTATAGTCCTGCCAACACATCCCTATTGAATTCTATGAAGGGATTCGACATGCTTATGGGGATGTTGGGCAAGTATTTTAACATGAGAGGGATTAGAGACTAACACGATATAGATGAAAGCCAAGCAACCCTAAAATTGTGCCGAGAGATAGTTAAACTAGCAAAGATTTTAGGGTTTGGCCCAGACAGACCATTATCGTGACTTTCCGAGACGTCGTGTGGTATCATGCGTGCGATTTACTTCATGGACAGAGACTCGAGAACCAATAGCGATATCAACCCATGGGATGTAGAGTTTTTGAATGTGGATGTTCGCACTCTGATGCAACTTGGACAGGCTGCCCAGCATCAGGATATAGCGACGCTTTTCGACTTGGTCTGTGGAACTATCACAGGTGCAATTTCCGAGTGGGAAACGATCAAAACAATGCAAGAGATATTGATCATTGAAAATGACCACTCTCCTGAAAGCATAGAACCTACTAATTGAAATAGTGTTGAATGTTGAATATGGTTGCCTATGTACCAGCACGACAAAATACAACAGAGACCAGGCCGCAGTTCCTATGTAACACATGGTGCCATCATTGGAGATCGTCGCCAACCAACTGGTCCGACACTTCGCTCCCTCAACGTTGTCTGTCATCGGACAACCGACACCTTCTGACAAGGGTCCGTTTATGTTCGCCTTATATTTTTGTTTGCCACAGGTTAATCGATCAGATCAAAGCGACGTGGATCCTGTTCTAACCACCATTGTTATTTGAGGTCATGACAGCTCCATGGTCAAATGACAACCCGGTTCGGTTCGATTTTCATATACCTAACACAACAAATTATATAGTTAGTATTACTATACTGCTATATAATTACATAATAATAATAAAATTTATATTATTATTAATTAATTTATTATATATTAATTAATTAAATTATTTAAAAAATAAAATAAAAATAAAAATCCCAAGATAATCTTACCAATCGGCGATGTCGAATTACATGTCGAAATGACCTGCCAATATGAAGAAAAGTGTCAGTAATAAGCTTTGACGACAAAGCTTTTCGAAGAAGGCAATGTTATGAATATAATTCATAACAAATAAAGTAAATATAGATAATGTAAATAATAAATAATCGAATAAAGATTATGTTAAATAGTCATTAAGTTAAGTGAAAAGGCATGTCTAAAAGACATGCCCAATCACGGAAGGACACCTGCCTAAGTATATATGTGAGTCCTCATTGTAACATTCAATATCACTTGTACATTTGCATATATAATAAATTATTATTACAAAATACCTTTTGTGTATTTAACATTTAAAGTCAACAAGCTATAAGTTTTGTTGCTCCAACAACTCTGATGTTGCATTTGTGTTGCTGCTAACACTGCTATGCTACTACCAACTCTACATCTGCACAGCAACTCTCTCTCATATGTTGTTGCAACTACAACAACTGCAACTCAAAAGCATCCAAAATACTAAATCAACTATGTTCAGTATGATGCATCTGTCTCTCGAGTCTCTGACTGCAACTAGCATTTGCACTGTCCCTGAAGACTCTGCGTTACTGCTAACTCTGCACTGAGCCACCTGCTTTATTGTCAACACTGCACTACGCTCCTCAGCATTTCACTGCTACTAGTCTGCAACTGTCACTCTGGTACTGACTGCACCAACTGCCACTAATCCATCCTACTACTGAATATTGTGGGCCCATGTAGCTAAGTAATAAACTATGAGGAGGATTCCTCAAGAACCTTGCCCAATCTTTGTAGCTCTCTGGGGCTACAGCTCCAAGTCACCCCACCTCACTCTTGGAGGTATGGTTGCTATTGGAATTTCTAAGTCTGACCCATTAGAAACCTTTCATGTACTTTACTAATTTATTCCTACCTACTTGTTTTGTTAATTAACAAGTTATTTACCATGTAAATACTGGAAATAAATACAAGTACATGCTCAACACATTAATGATCATCAACTAAAGGAAACAGAAACAAGCACACAAGTGACACTGTTGTTTCCGGACTAATGTACCTAGAAAAACCCAATGCGGAAAAACGGGTGCAGCTATTTGAGGGTTTGATTTATTAAGCAGTTTCAGAATATAATTTGGGTGCCAAATCCGGCTCACCCAACAGAGAAAAATCTTGGCAATACTACCTCTCTACTCAGAAGCAGATGTTCTGGTTGAAACCCCAGATAAACACTCCGACAACTTCACAGTTCCAATCTGCCCCACGAAACCCCAGCGTCAGCCTCTAGGGACTGCATCAGCCTCTCTCTCGCCTAGCATTAGCCCAGCGTCACTCTGGTTTGGCCTATGTCAGCGTCTGGAGGCACTACGTCAGTCCTCTGGCCCTCTGCGTCATCCACACTGGCCCTCTGAGGCACTGCGCAGCTCCTAGCTGCCTCTACGTGAGCCCTAGTTGGCTCTACGTGAACCCTTGGTTGCTTCTGCGTCCCTATCTCCAGCTACTGCGCTGATCATCCCGATGCTATCTCTGCCTCTTTGCTTCTGTATTCACTGCCCCTCAGCTGTAACTCTGATAACTCTCAACTGTCTCAGCAAGCCCAGCCCCAGAAAGTCGAAATCTTGATCACTCGATGTGTTCTCCAAGTGACCCTCAAGCCTCCTCTTATACTTTTCTCATTGACAAATCAACGGCCGAGATTAAGTCCTTAATCAACGGCTAAGATTAGATCTGGCTTGATCCATGTCTTTTGGACCATTCTAACACAGTTTTAGATTAATTAACATTAATTTTTTTATTTTCCTTAAGTTTAAACTTAGGGACTCCATTAATTATTTTAATATCTCCCAAACTGTTTAGAATCTGCCCAAACCCTTTCTGGTAGTGGATATCTCATGTGCCTTAGCCTCTCCACCAATTTTCGTGGCTAAAGCACATCCGATGCTACCCCAAATCAACACTCCCTCTTAGCGAGGACTGTGCTCTAGTAATACTCCTCACTGAGCATCACTCTGATCATCCGACATCAATCCCTATACTAATGCTAGGCCTACTGCCCAACATCCTCTGCATTGTTGCATCCTATACTGCTACACACAGCCCTGCCATCGCCACTGTTGCATTTGTACTGCAACTCCCTCTACATCCATGTTGCTGCCCATGGCCTTGCCACTACCACTACTGCATTTGCACTGCAACCCCTCTCATCATGCTACATTGTGCTGTCCATAGCACTACCACTGCTAACTGCTGCATTGCAACCCAGTTATTGAGAAGTAAGTAACTGATCTCCCAACTTTGACATCAACATCAAGCTAGAAACACTCCTGATGTTGAAGCTCCCTCTGTCATTGACAAGTGCTCCCTCTCTGACCTCTGCGTTGCTACAACAACTCTATGCATCTGGCACCATTGCACACCTCTTTGTGCCATCCTGCACTAGTGCAACACTTCCATGCTTCTCGTACTACTGCCTCACACTGTCCTAGGAATCCTGCACTATAGCTCCCTCTACCGCTCCATCTGCATCCGTCTCTACTGACATCTGCCAGTACTGCTACTCCTCTTCGGGACTCCCGTAGCAAGGTCTAATCCAAGAGGCTGGGTACCTTGAGGATCCTGCCCCTCATCGTCTGTAGTCTGTTTGACTACAGCTTGATGTCTCCCCACTTCCGCTCAAGTGGCATGTGTGCACTCATGGCATAGTCATCGTCTGTCTCCACTTCCTTCTCTGCCCTTTCTGGCGCCGCCTTGGTCTTGGAGGCCTCTCCCTTGCTCTTCTTACTTGGACACTGGGTCGCATAATGACCCAGCTCCCCACAATGGAAGCATTTGACCTTGGAAAGGTCCTTTCGTTTCTCCTGCTTTCCCTCAGATGCTAGAGCAGCATCCACCTCCTCTTCCTTCTTGATTCTGATCCCCTTGTTGTTGCTTCCCGCCTTGCTTAGCCTTCTGATCTCTTCTTGGCGAAGAGTAGCCCACATTTCCTCCCAATCTAGGAGGGTCGCCCTGCCCAGTATGCTCTGGATAGACACCTCCCAATCTTCTGAGACTACGTTCAGGGTTGTTCTCACCGTCAATTCTGGATCCAGCGTGGCCCCTATGGAAGTCAGATGATCCCGAATCTCCTTCAATCGACCGAGGAAGGGGTCGATCTATTCTCCCTTCTACATCCAGTATGATCGCAGATGATTTTCTAGTAACATCCTTCTCTGCACAAAAGTATGCTAGTACAATTTCTTTAGGGCCTCCCACATCTCATTTATTGTGTCCTTTTCGGGAATATGTGGTACCACATGGTCCTTGACCCTGTCAAGAATGATGCTCTTGGCCCTCACCATTGCCTCCTAGTACTTGTCATTATCAGTTGGGTCAACTGGGATAGCTATCATCCTCAAGGCGAAGTGCTTGACACGATTCCTATCTAGAACGAATAAGATTCTAGCCTTCCAGACTACGAAGTTTGAGGCTTCGTCCAGTGTGTCCTCGTCTCTTACCCCGTTCACTACCATCTCGTTGCTCCTCTACTTCCCTCCTGGAGGTTCTTGGTGTGACTCCCTTTGAGCCTTGATTTCCTCCTAGAAACCCTTCTGTCAATGTCGAGATGCCCTCACTCTGATTGCTAGTGTCACTGCACCACTGATCCGGATTTCTTGGCTAGAAATCCTCGGTAGCAACTCCCCCCTCCTTGGCCTTGCCCTGTTAGGTATTGTTCTGACTACAGTACCCCACCAGCTCCACTCTGCAACTTACCCATAGCCTCCTAAACCCCAGCAAACTAAACATTAGAGCTCCTAGTCTCTGCGCAATCCCGCACCGGAAAATCAGCTTCCTCAGCCAAGTGCGTCAACCCTTCTAGCCTCTACGTGGCTCTGCATGAGCCTGTCTTTGCCTCCCTCAGCCTCTGCGCTGCCTCTTCCTAGCTCAATCTTGATGACACAGGCACTGCGTCACCCCTTCCTTGCTGCTACT